>APFE030634829.1:0-11277 GCA_000404065.3 Pinus taeda | reverse complement strand
ATACATTCTAATATATAATTATATAAAATTATTTATTATAATTATAATATTATTTTTATTATCTGTTAACTTTTTCAACATCAAAATATTATCTAGCCATTTTTCTATTTAGTCTTTGATGGTCAACCTAGTCAACCTAGCTGTTGGGAAGGTCTACTCTCCCTATTTAATGTGCAGCCATGATCTGACTCCTCAACTTGTCCTGACGATGAAACACACTAGTTGGTTCGAAACGCCTTGACAAAGGTTTTCTACATGTGATTTATGCCGAAACTCTTCTTGTAATTGTTATGGATCACAGAAGCCTCAATTCTACAACTAATTATTTGACTTAAGTCCTTTTTAATATTTTAGAATATTTTTCAAAACTAGTCGTTTATTTAAACCATTAAAAGTTTTAAGGGCCTACGCATTTATCTTTCTATTTAATCTGGTGCCATGATCTAATTCTCCATCTTGTCCTAAATATGAACCACGCTGGATGGTTAAAAATGCATCGACATAGCTCTTATGATGTGATTTCCACCGAAATTTTTCTCATTATTCAATATATGGATCACAAAAACCTTAATTTAGTAATTAAATGATTATTGTTAATATATTATTATAATCTGGTAGTGTTTACAAGCATATAATGATTTATTAGATACAGAAGAATGAAATTTTTATATATAAATGTTTATAGTTTTATTAAATTTTAAAATACTAATTATTATAAAAATATTATTTTTTTAATATATAATATATGTTTTTTAAATATTAAAATTAATCTTTTTTAGATAGTATTACAAGAATTAATGCAAAATAAAGTTTAGTTACAATTATGTATATATGAGTTTTAAATTTTTTTTTTTTGTGTGTGTTGCGCGGCGGGTGATGCACATTATATAATATTATATTATATTTTATATATTATATAATACTATTATAATTTTAGTAGAAAATATGTGACATATTTTATAACAGAATTTTTTTATATCATATAAAGTGTTTCTCATTATATGATCAATATATTCATATTTTCCAATCTTCATTAACTATATAGCATAGTCTTCCCATAGCATATATACAATCTCAATAAACATATACCTACATTTTTTGTATTAATCTAACCACCCACATTAAAATAAAACTGAAAATGCTAGCACAAATAACAAGTACTTGTGGACTGGATATCCTCCTAAAAGTAGCCATATTACCAAAATCCTACACAATTGGGAAGAGAGGAATGTTCCCCCTATCCAATAGTTTCTCCTTCATATATTCTTCATGGTACGTGAAACCTAATGTAGCAACAACTCCTCTCTTCGATAGGTGATCTACTTATGTATTCATATCTCTAAATACTTGGTTGGAAAGTGTTCTTCTTGAAGTAAGGGGTGATATCATTAATCTCACTTTTCTAGTTTGTAAGGGATGGTGCATCCAACCTAGCATCACCATTTATCTAGTCAATGGTAACCTTGGAATCTCTAAAATCCTTCACATATGAAATATCTTTCATCCTGACAAAGTATAAGATGCACCATAAAGCCAATAACTCAGCCCTTTGATTTGAGCCTCTTTCACTATTCTAAAAAAGTTTGTATCTGTGAGAGTTAGATAGATGGAGAACCCCTCTACTCCCACAATCAAAATTCATTGATGCCCTATCAAAAAAAGTTATGGGTAAATCCTTGCATGTCCCTAGAACTTTTTAACTCTGTGATTGTGTATCTTGTTTGACTCATATGTTTCCAAGCAACATCCAACCACTTGTGTGCAACAGAAAGGGAATGAAAGATTCTTCCCTTCAAATAATTTGACATTCCTCCTCTTTCGAAGACACCAAAATATAAAAGGATGAAGTGCCTTATGCATGTGATTCCATTGTGACCATTCCAATAGAGAATTACTAATGGAGAGATGATTCCAATTTGAATGGATTCCCAACATCTCATTCACCTCACCCCAAAGACACTTAGAAAAATTGCATTGTAGAAATAAATGTATGGTGAATTCATCTTCAGATTCACAGAATGTGCACATACCAAGTCCAGAAAACCCGCTTCTTTTTTTTTTTTTTTTTGCTGAGCAAAGACTGAACTAATTATATTAAAAGTACAAAAAAAGTATTTACAAGAGGTAAGAACCTCTGAGAGCGTATGATCAGCTCTCTGTCAAAAAATTCCTTGTCAACCTGGATCCTCTGCTTATGCGAGCCAGAGGTTACAAAACCTTCAACCGAAGGGGAATTAACTACTGCTATAAAGTTCATTATATACTCAAGGTAAGAGAAAAAGACAGGTGAACAGTACCCATAGCCTAGACCTGATCCGCAAGAAGAACAGGGGTGCCATGCTTGAATGCATCCATTGCTGGTCGCCTCCCCATGAGCCAAAAACCAAAAAGAAGATGCCGCGCCTTTGAAACCTTTGACGAATCCCTGACGCAACCGAATCACTTGTTATGCTTCTGTTTCTCCTCCGCTTCTTTTTCCTGAGCTCGCTTCTTCCTATCTTCTGCTGCTCGAATCGGGTCCCTCTCCCAAGTTACCTCCATCCCCACTGGAAGATCGTCCAGCCTGTCAATTCCAGGGGGCAATTTGAGGTACAGGGTATAGTCAAGAGAATCCTCAGAATCTTCCTCTCTAACCTTGCTCAGAGGGGAGGCAGGCTTGCTACTCTGAGTCTCCCTGAGAGCATCCACTAGGTTATCAGCCACCTCCATGGGCTCTTTGCCTTTAAGGCTTCCAATTTCCTTAAGAGCCTCCTCCTGCTCCGCTGAAAAACCTTGCGTGCTTTCTTCATCTACCTTGCTGTGGAGCTCCGGGCTGTAAGAGCTGTCTGGGTCATCCGAGGAGGGAGGCACCTGTTCCCCTGTGTAGTCCTTCCGATTATCCTCCTCCTCATTCTCCTCAGAGAAAATCACAGTGATCATAGCTTTGATCACGGGCCTGTCCTTCCGACGACGATAGCGGAGAGTCGCCATTTGAACAGCGTTACTGATGTCCGAGCCCGAATAATCAGAATCAGAGGAGGGAGGCTCTGCTACAGCCAGAGGAGAGAGGCGCTTCGGGCTTGTTTGGCCCCTTCCTCTACTGCCGGCTCGCTGACCATAATTGCGCCCCCTGCGAGGCCCCAAATGGTCAGTTCGAGGAGCCATACTAATCCTGGGATGCCCAACTGTAAGCTTAATGCGTGGCCTTGATACCTTAAGCCTCCTGCGTCCAACAAGAATGTCGTCACCGTGGGTGTCCGAGCTGCAGAACAGACCGATGTCTAGCGTCGAGTTCGCCAGAGAAGCCAGGGGACAGAGCACCAGAATATCACAGTGGGTAAATTCCACAGAACCTCCTTGCTTCACTCTGTCAGCCACATTGAACCGAGACAGACCGGAGCCGAGCTTAAAACCACGCTCAAGGATTGAAGGCGCCATCCTATGGAATCTACAGGCAATTTTTCGGGAGGTCTGCTGCATTGAAGGGCCATTAAGGCCATATAACTTGAATGGGACGGAGGCCAGCTTCCAGCACATGGCGTCCACCTGTCTGGAGCTTGGCTTCATGTGCCCGGCGCGTGGAGGGCGCTTAAACATTGATAGCATCATTAACACCCGCATCCGGGTAACCCGCTTCTTTTTTAATTATCATGTATGAGTATATTGTCTTTGAGAGTCATCTAAATGAACGACTTAATTTTTAATGGTGCTTTCCATCACCGTATCTTAGTCAATCACCATTGTCTCTACTCTGGTGCATATGTTTTTACTATTTGTGAATATGCATCTTTGACTGAAAATAGCACCATCAATGCCAAATCATTTCGAGCTAATGTAATCTACATGTTGGTTTAGAAAAATCCCAACATGTATTAATTCTTAGGTATATGTCTACCACTCTTGAGCCTATTCAATTGATAGTCCAATTTCTTTTGCCGACAACTATCCTGGAACACATTTAAAGGATCAGTTAGTTTATATATTTGACATAAGTAAAATATATCTTTTTACCTGAGCATCTCCTTCAATTGTAGGGATAAGTTAATCTATCTTGATGTCCCAACTATGTTATCCTCTCCCACCACTATAAGTTGTCTCGAACCTGCAACCCACTCGAAATTTCCTGATATCCATTAATTTATGGAAATTAAGCTTCTCCATATGTAAGAATATTTACCCTTCGACTACTTCTTAGACCTTATCCAATTATAAACACTCAGTATTTGAATTATTTCTCTAGAGTTATATCCAAACTAGAAGATATTTCTCAGACCCCATCTAATGTCTTCAATTGGCCTCGTAAGATCATTAAATTTAGCCAAAGGGAATTTTTTGATCCTTTGATTCTAACCAAATAAAGTTTGTCATAATGGATCTTAATTTTTTTAATATGTTAACAAGAACCCTTGCCACCATCATCTAGTAAATTGGGAGATTTTGTAGAGAGGTCTTTGCAAGCGTCAACCTACCTCCAATTAAGAGCCACTTTGAAGACCAATTGATCAATTTATTTTCAAATTTCTTAATGAACCAAACTCAATCCTCAATTCAATAATCATTGCTTTGAGAAAAAAACGAGGTAAGTAAAGCCACTTGATAATGGTTGGCTCTTCATAGCGAAAAAATCTGTAATATTCCTTTTCGTATCATCTTCCACCTTTGAATCAATGAAGTGAGATTTCAACTTATTAGTCTCCAAACTTGAAGCATTGATAAAACTCTCCATTACCCTCGTGAAAGTGAGCCATTATTTTCAATCCCCTTTCCCAAATAGAAGAACATCGTCAACAAATAAGAGATGATTGATAGATTAGTATTCCTTGTGATCATGATCCCAAAGATATGTTTAACTTGTATTTTCACCAATATCATCCTCTAAAAACTTTCAATAACAACCAAGAATAACAATGCAAAAAGAGAACAACCTTGTCTTAATCCTCTAGTAGTCTGGAATAAAGTAGATGTGATACCATTGATGAGGATAACGAAATGTACCAATGAAATACAAGCCATGATCCAATCCACCACAAATGTTAGTCCCAATCTATATAAATCCAACTTTAGGAATGTTTAGTCAATACAGTCATGGCCTTTCACAAGATCTAGTTTCAGCATCAATGTAGGAACCGAGAAACTGAAATACAGAAACAGTAAAGAATTTAAAGTATATACCTACCTGAACTGCTACCTGAAGATGTCCACAGCTACGCTGCTCCAGTTACCGAGAGACCAATTCCACCCAGCCAGACTGAGCAGAGCCTTGCTGCTCAATCTAGTAAGCTTCTCAATGGAAGCTCACTGTCCCCCGTGCCCAAAACCTCAGAATGATTAAGCGCTCTTCCAATGACTGATTTTCTTCCCTTCTGAATTCCTCCTCCTGGTTTTTGCTCCGATGTTTCAACCCCTTCTAAAACTCCGGTTACCTCTATATGTAGCTCTCCATGGCGGTGACCGCCCTGCTCACCACGATTCCACCGTCCTCCATCGTGGTGACAACTATCTTTCAAGAGTGTGAGTCATAAGTGGTGAAAATGAAATCCTCTGTTTTCTAAGGTCATAAGGTATTTATAACTTTTAGGATGATCTTACGTATTATTAACTTCATAATGTTTACATGTCCTTTATGATGTTTATATCTATACTTTATACTTTTGTTTGATATATATTGTTTTATATAAAGTTTATTTATAAATATAAAGTTTTGATATTTTGATTTAATATTAAAGTTTATTTTTAAATATAAAGTTTGTTGATATTTGATTTTAATATAAGTTTAGAACTTTATATTAAATTAATATGATATTATACTAAATATCTATTTTATTTTATTTAATATGCTTTTATGAATATTCTGGAGTATTATATATATTATATATAATATTATATATATTATATATATATAATTATTATATATTATATATATAATATATATATATTATATATTATATAGATTAAGATATATATATATTCCCCTTGATTCAACCATATATTACGCAATATTGACGAACGAGTAGAACTTATTTTCCCAGAAGGGTCATGGTATTTAGCACTTATAATCAATTTAGTATAAAAATACTAGTGCGGTGTATGCAACACATGCATATGTAGCTATCATATGCATGTACCGTATACCTGCTATTATGTTTGCGTTCTTTGTATTATAGATGGGTCGTTACAATCAAGGCTTTAATATGTTTTGGTTTAATCATATGTAGACATTCCTGCGCTACATCTATAGTGTCATGTATTTAAAAATGCTTTAAGAAACCAAATTATTCTGGAGAGAAATGTACAAATAGTTTATCTCTTATTCTTAGTGAAATGGTTTTGGAAATCAATTTATATAAAAGATTACAGAGAGAAATCAGAGAAAAAAAAAAAAAAAAAAAAAAAAAAAAAAAAAAAAAAAGAAAAAAAAAAAAAACATAATAAATAAATAAATAAATTAATAAAAATCATGAAAAACTAATGGTTTAAATTTCTTGGGGATTAAAGCCACAAATATAGAATTTAAGGCACTTGCAATCTTGAGAGAAACTTTGGACTCCTCCACCATATCAAGAATATTCCTGCCCATCAAGTCGAAAAAGAAGATAAAGAGTTCAACCATCCAACTATTTGGACTGAGACGCTTATCTTTTGAAAATGTTCTAAGAGTCCTTTCCACCTCTTATAATGTAGTTTGACCAACTTATTCATTGTATTCATCTGAGAAAATATTTGGGATATGCTGTGCCACCCTAATTTGATGTTCAATCTCTAGATCACTTCTAACTGTATATTGTGCTTTAAAATTTTGAGCAACTTCCTTGTATATGTCCTCTAACTTTTATACCACCTCTCCATCCTATCGATTCCCTTTCCATATAACACTATTCCTCCTTATTTGTGTGGTATATATGTGAAAATACTTAGTGTTCCAATCTCCTTCTTGTAACCAAATTGCTTGACTTTTAAGCCATCGCCCCTCTTCTTGAATTCTTAGTATAGATCTCTTGCTATGTTCCAAAATTTGGCATTGATGTAAAACCTACTAAGAGAAGATATCCACATGAGATGGATCTTCCTGATACTCCAACTTCTCATCTATTAATTCCAATTCATCCATAAGCTCTTTCTTCTTCTTCCTCTCCCATTTTTTGACTCTCTTTTTTAATTGCCTCAGTTTCTAGTAAACCATATTCATGTGACCCACCACCTCCTGAGTCCTATAAAGGGTTGTTGGTCCAAAAATAATGTATTAATTCCTAAAAATCCTTCTCCTTCAACCATGCATGACTAAGTTTGAAAGAAATCTTATGGCATTTGCAACTCATTCCATTTAAGAAATTTAAAAGTGGTTTGAAAGCCCAAACACAACCATCCACAACCTAAAACCACCCAGCTAAAATAATAGATTATCCTTTATAAAAAATATATCCAATCTTTTCGCTATGCCAAACACAACGATTCTGCCATTTTTCCATGTTGGGAGTCTTTCGATGTGGAGGTTCTACCTCTTCTTCCTCTTCCTTTTTTTCTTCTTTTTCTTCCTCTTCACATTCTCTATTGATTATCTCTCTTGAATCTTTATTTTTTTAAGTTTCTTTTCTTCATAAGGTAATGCTTCATCTATTCTCACATTAATGCTTACAACTATCCTATGTAGTCTTTTTTGTAGCATTTGTTGCCTTTTTTCCTTGATGAGTAACCAAGAAAGGTTCCTTCATATACTCTAAGATCAAATTTCTCCATGTTGTCTTCATTTATCTTAATATAGAATAAGTTTCCAAATGCCTTGAAATGTTTAATTGTAGTAGGTATACCTTTCCATAATTCACGGGGGGTCTTATTTTTGTTTACTCTGTTGTGAGCCTTATTTAGTATACTAACTATTGTATGAACAACTTCTCCCTAAAAGATGTTTGGAACATTAGCTTCATCAAGCATAGTTAGTGCTATTTCTTGCATAGCTCTATTCTATGTTTCAACAACTCCATTATGACGAGGGGTTCTTGCTATTGAGAAATGTATTTTGATCCAATTTTCTTTACAAATTTTATTGAATTCAACTTAAATAAATTCTCCTCCTTTGTCATATCTTAAGCATTTGATCTTTAAATTAGTTTCATTCACAACTTGGGCTTTGAATATTTTTAGAATGCATTAGATTTTTCTCTGAGTAAACCAATCTATGTCATTCTAGTATAATCATTTATTATTAACATGAATTATATTCCACCCCTTAGAGTTTGTGTTATTTTGGTCCCACACAAATTTGTATGAACAATTTCCAATAGACTTGTTGATGAGTGCTCTTTTGTCTTTAAGTGGACTCAAGCTTGTTTCCCATGTTGAAAATCCTTGAAAAGTAATATTAATTGGCTTTGAACTCTTAGGCATGTCTCTTATTGATCTCTTCTTATTAAGTTTAGCTAGATGGTCAAAGCCAATATGACCCAGCCTTTTGTGCCATAACCATCTTTTATCCAATTTCCCCATGCAACAATTTTCTTTTGTTCGATCTAATATGTATACATTACATGAGGTTCTAGTTGAATTTGCCACCACTTTTCCATAATCTATTTTTCTTGATTTCACATCCTCTATAATAAAATGTTATATCATATCCATCATTACACATTTGGCTAACACATAAGATATTATTTTTTAGACCATCAACATATAAAACATTTTGACCTTTAGTTTTTCCATGATCAAGGATAACTACCCCTTTACCCACTATTCTAGCTAGTGTGTTGTTTCCGAAAGTGACAGTTCCTCATTTATCTTTATTTAGAGATAAAATTTTCTCTTATCTTTAGTATTATGTTTTGAGCATTCACTATCAATGTCATTGTTTCCTTTAGTTTTATTTAATTCTTTGAAGGTTGCTTCCTTTAATATTAACCTATTTTTTCCTATTCTCATCTCATATGCAGTGAGGATCCCATGTAGTTCATCCATATTCAAATTTTCCAATTCTTTTATTTCTCCAATCGCTGAAACGTTTGGATAAAATATCATTGGAAGAGATCTCAACACTTTCTAAACAATTACAGGATCTTCAATATTTTCACCCAATTCTCTAATTGTGTTCACAACTTAATCTATTGGAATGAAAAAACCTACAATCTCGTCTTCTTTATTCATCTTTAAGCTTTCAAATTGAATTCTATGCATTTGAAGTTTATCCCTCTTTACCTTTTCATCTCCTTCATAACTGCGTTGAAGCTTGTTCCAAATTTCTTTAATAGTCACACTACATTATGTTGACAAATTCCATATTGTCAAGACCACTCTGAATGGCATTTGTTTCTTTAAAATTATTTATCTATTGGATGAAATTTTAGAAATTTATATCCAGCTACCATAGAAATTCATACATCAGCACCAAAATACATTAGATATGCCCTCATTCTTATCTTCCATAAAGCATAATTTATTCTGGTCAAAGAATAGGTTTTTGTTTTATCCCTCTAATGGTTAGACTGATTTTGGAGGAACCTAATTTGATACCAATTATTGGAATTCATAGTTATATTCAAATGGATGTGAATCCAAACAATCACAATTTTTACTTATTAAAGCCAATAAAACAACATAAAACATCAATTTCATAAACTGAACAAGTAGCACAAGATATATGTGTAAACCCTTAAGAGACAAAATTAAAAAATATATTTATAAGAAAGATCTTGTAGGAACAAGCTATTATTACATCCATTTGTAAGTACCAACCTACGAGAAATGTCAATCCACTATGTTGTATTGTAGGTGCCAAACTACAAGAGACACCAATTCCATCTGCTAATTTACAGTCACTAACCTATAGGAGACGCCAATCCCCTCTACTACTTTGTAGGTGTCATTCTACATCAGACACCACTCCCTTTCACTTTCATATTTATAGGAACCAACCTACATGAGACACCAATTCTATTTGCTACATATATTAATAGTAACCAAACTAATTTTTTGAGTTTGTTTGCTTCCTCACAATGTCTGTTAGCTACTTCTAACTTCACCAAATATGCTTTTTGCTTCTGCCTTCACTAGGTATGTTAGTTGTTTCTGCCTTTAGCAAGTCTATCTACTACTTCTTCCTTCACTAGGTCTTCTTCTCCCAAAAACTTGTTGCTTTTGGCTTCATCCGAAGAAAGAACTTGCAAAACATGGCATGTATCCAATTTTACAAAAATGGTTTTGAAATTTCTATCACATGTACCTAGACATATCTTCTTTGTTCCCTTCACACTTCACAGTTTAAAACATCTTAAAAAGAAAGTTATAACAAAAATTCCAAGCTGACTTGTTTGAAACATGTTTTAGGAGCATTTAAGAACACTAATTTATTTAGAAAATATCTCCAATTAGAAAAAATTGAGGTCTAACATGTGCCTCATAATAATATTATAAAATAATAGTGTAAATAAAAAAATAATATTAGATTACATCATTAAATTTTAAAGGAAAAGAGGAAAAAACTACTTTTTCAAATGATATTTTCAACTTATTTCCCTATCATTTTACTCAAATTTCAAGCGGGAGCACTCATTGGATGCAGAATTTAATTCCTCATCCAAGGAGTACCCATGTTGCATACTTTCAATGGACCTTTCTACTTGAAAAATGAGAAACGCATGAAAAAAAGTGATTGTAATCACGCTTTTCATGCATTTCTCATTTTTCGTGTAGTAGGGTCCATCAAAAGTATGCAACATGGGTACAGCTTGGATGAAGAATTAAAGTTTGCATCAAGCGAACACTCACACTCAAAATTTGAGTAAAACCATAGGGAGATTGGTTGAAAGTACGAGTAGAAAATATGAGTTTAATTTTTTTTATTTTTTATTTTTAATCTTTTTACTTTTTGACTCCAAAAATGGTGAATCATCCCCCATAGTTGACATCATCATCTTGAATCCTATTGGTTCTTATAAAGTTGATTTTGGTTGCACATTTTTGTTTTGAGGCCCATTTTAGACCTCACAATTTCTCTAACGGAAATTATAACGAAACAATGTTTGAAATTTCTACCACAGGCACCTTGATATCTCTTCTTTGTTTCTTCCAAATTTCATAGTCTAGAATGTCATAGAAAGAAATCTATAGAAAAATATCGAGTTTACTTGTTTGAAGTAGATTTCAAAAGCATTCAGGAACAATAACTTCATATCATATCTCCAAAATCATAGTGAACCAAGATCTAAAATTTCTACTATAGGTACCTTGAGATATCTTCTTTGTCTCCTTTATATTTCATAGTCTAAAACATCATAAAAGCAATTTATAGTGAAAATGCCAAGTTGACATGTT
>APFE030634805.1:0-23009 GCA_000404065.3 Pinus taeda | reverse complement strand
ATATATGGGTGGAGAGAGCTGTTGAAAAATTTGCATTTCAAATTCAACGGCCACATCTCAAAATATTATGCCTTCACATTTTGGTACTGTTCTTGGATTATGCTTTTGGAGCTTCACAATCTGCGGACCCATATTACTACATGGAATTTAGTTTGTGAGTTGGCTGAGGAGGAGATCGGATATGGTTAGGATTTTTAGGTTGCAGAAAAAATCAGAGCTAAATTTGTTAATTGATTTCATCTGTTTTTCGTTTTTTTTGGCTTTTTTTTCAAGCATGGCCATGCTTAATTGAATAATTGTTTCTGTGTATATCTTTTTCTATGAGTTTTCGGTTTTTCTTTTATTTTTGAATTTTTTTATTGGCTTGGTTCTGGTTTTCTTTTTTCAGTCTCTGGAGAGGGAGAGAAGATGGCCGTAGTTGGTTGGGGTTTGGAGGTAGGGGAGGTTGGTTCTAATTGGTTGGGGTTAGGAGGGAGGATGATGCTAAAATGAAGAGAAGAATACATGGGATCCTACATGTATGCATCTTTTTATTTTTTATTTATATTTTGCTATGCATTTGTAATGGACGTTCTGAATTAATTGAATTGTGTGTGAGCTTGGAACATTATATTATACATATTTGTTTTCCTAATACTCCCTGTTTTGACTTTGTGTTTGGGCATGGAGTACAGAGGCAGAATTACAGATTCAACCAATAATTGTAGAATGTATGCTATGGGTTTTTCTATTGCAGGTGAGAATTTAAATTATGGGTTTCCTAATTAACAATTTATTGATAAATAAAAGAGACTAAGGTTTAAATACATTATAATTTCCCTGTATTCCAACTCAATTTAATGAATTCGTGATCTCTGATTCCTTGGATTGCCAAGATTGTGTTTAAGAGTTGGGTATAATTGTAATCCAAGACTGTGTCTAAGAGTTGGGAATAATCGTCGAGGCTTTTTTTCATTCCATGTTCTTGGATAGTTACAGGCTTATTTTCTTTTATAATGTTCATTAATGAATTCATGATCTCTGATGGCTTGGATTTCCAAGACTGTGTTTAAGACTGGGGTATAATTGTAATCCAAGACTGTGTCTAAGAGTTGGGAATAATCGTCGAGCCTTTTTTTCATTCCATGTTCTTGGATAGTTACAGGCTTATTTTCTTTTATAATGTTCATTTTCAATAGAGCAGGGTTATCTTTTTGAGTATGCGTTTGTTTTGTTTTTGCTTTTAGCGGGAACCCATAAAATTTAGATCTATGAAAACGTGGGGTTTATCGTGTAAAATTTCTATCTATGAAAACCTTTTTAAAAAAAGTGGGGTTTATCGTGTAAAATTTAGATCCATGAAAACCTTTTAAAACAATTGGGGTTTATCAAGATTCATTCGTTCTCCCACACTGTTATGCTTCTATTTCATATATCCTCACACAACCCCAGTTGGCATAGCTATGGAAACAAATACTTGCGTGAGGGTCAGCGCCCTTGCCTACTGTAAGGCAATGCGCCCAGCACGGGTAGGTATGTAAGGCAATGCGCCCAGCACGGGTAGGTAGATATAGAGGCCTACAGCAAAAAGCGAACCAGTTGGTTATAATAGCTTGTGGTAATAAGGGCCGTTAGTTTGCCTAATTAGACTTACGTGGTCACCCCTATAGTTTTCAGAACACATTCCTCACAGGGCCCTAAAAAATTCAGAGCTCATTCCTCACGTGGTCCTAAAAAAATGCAGGTGAGGTGGGTGGTAAATGTTAAGTGTCGTTACTTAATTTGGCATGGCGTCTTCGTGTGGAACTGCAGCCCTGTTCCGGATTTTGCTTTGTTCTTGCCTGTACTACTCACTAAGGTAATAGGTTGTGCAATAACCTCTTCTGCCTCTTGCCCAGGGTTGCTCAAGGTCTTCTCAGAGGGACAACGCGCTTCCCTTCTGGGTTGGCAATAGGTCTTTTGATTTGTGCTAATGAGTAGTTGAGGGTAGGCAAGTTTATTTTGTCAAAGTTGAAGCGAATTATTTCCTCCTTTTCTAAAATCAAGCTCTTAGAAATGACACGATGGTGTCATGCAGGTTTAGCATTTCTTATTCCCTCTTGATCAATCTACTATGAACATTTTTGTGGTTGTAACCCATATAAGTATGTTTTTTAATATAAGTTTGTTTTTTTTAAGAGAAGTGTGTTTTTTATTTATGAACATTTTTGTGGCAGTAGCCCATACAGAGATTACAGCCCAACCAATAGAATTGAAATGGCAGTGACATCTAAGGATGCCCATGTCAAGTGAATTAAATTGAAATTATACAGCATTCTGTATCAAAATTGTTTGGAAAGCTAATAGAGTAGATGCCAATTGCAAAACATGTGCCAACAAATGTTTTTGCTATGTTGTGACTTTGAAGTATGAGGTGTAGATGTGAGCCAGAAAAGATGTCTCCTGTTACTATTATTAGGTGGCTTGACTTTAGGTTGCTGATATTGTGTGAGAAAAGAGAGGATAGTTGTTTAAGGATTTCTATTAGCTTGTTTTTACTTTTACTGCTCTCGGTAATCTCATGTATACTTATATATATTATAGTTTATTACTTTTGATTTAATGTGAAATGCCTTAGGAAAATTATAAAAGGCAGATTTCTATTGTGTATCACAATAATTTATTTTGAATTGGATTTGAAAGGATATTTAATTAATTGTATTTTGTATTTATTGTATAAAGATAAAATTGCTATTAAACATTTAACTTTCTTGTGATATGAAACAGATGGACTGAGGAGGAGAGCACATATGGAATAAGGTTTTACAAAAGAATAACATCTTTTTGGGGATTTGGAAGGAAGGTAAGAAGGACTTCTTCCCAAGAATGTAATTCAATTCAAGATTTGGATCAATAGCATAACAGTTAGATTTGAAAGAATATTTAAGTAATTGCTTTTGTTTTTATTAATGGACAATAAAATTGCTACTAAATATTTTATTCTGTTGTGATATGAAATAGATATATGGAAAATGTTCTTTACAAGAGTGACCCATTGTCCCAGACAAAGTACATGCAGAGGGGAGGTTGATGGAAGGCCCAAATCATATAGGAGTAGCAAGTAGAGGTTAAGACAGTTATATTATATTAATGTAAACAGGGAAAAGGAAGAAAACTATAAAAGATATATAATAAAGCATTTTAGTTTAGAGAGGGGTTTGGCCCTTCTGGAGACCTTCATGGATAGCCATGGCCAAAGCTATCATGGAGGAGTATATGTTTTTATTGTGTTTCTCAATTTTTGGGATTTAGTTTTTATGTTTTTTATTATTTTATTGCTTGGGTTTTTTAAAATTTCTAATCTTAAATTTAATTTCTGCCATCATTTTATAATAACATTTTTTTTAAATTATTTATTTTGAACTCTAAAGATTAATAATAATATTTTATTATTTTTAATGAGAGTTTTTTTTTCATAATAATTTTATAATAAAATTGCTAAGAAAATATTACCTTAAATTTTTTCATATAAAAACTTTTGATATCTTTAACTTCAACCTCACATTTCAAAATTTAATTTCTGCATTTTAATTTGTATTTGAAATTAATTTACATCCATTTTCACTACATTGTATGATATCCAAGTATATAATTGTAAATTGAATTATACTTCTACTAAGAATTTTCTCCCTCCTTTTTTTTTTTTTCTTTATATGGGAAGAGTGGCTTAATTTTTAATTATGATGATCCTTGTTCTTGTTTTTTCTTTTTTCTTTATTATTTATGTTTCAAGTTAATCTAAATACACATTGAATTTTTTTACCCTCTAGACATGAATTTATAAATTTATTTTGTATTTTATAGCATTTTATTTTATAAATGTTTGGGTTTTTCATCAAATATTTGAATGGACAAATTTTCAATTTTTAATTAAACTAATTTTATTCTATAATATAATGTATTTTAAATTAATCTAAGAGCTTGCATTTTAAAATCCACTCTTGCATTTTAAAACTTAATAGTGTATTTTATTTCCCATGTTATAAAATTTCAAGTTTGGATATATGTTAATGACAATGCTAAAATAGAATTTAAAATTAACTCTTGATTTTGGACTGGTCCCTACAACTACATGTTAAAATTCCATATAATTAATAATAATGAACATGTTAAAATTCCATATAATTAATAATAATGAACTTTCAAAACTTGAACATTTATACAAACAGTGTTTACATTTTCATATTTGCTTTTAAAGGTTTTTGCCCTTTGTTTGGTATTTAATTTTGAGTTTCAAGTTTTAAAATTTGATGGTTGTAGGCACATATTTATATACACCAATAGCAATTAAAATTATTTGTGTTTGATTAAGATGTACATTTAAATTACAAACCTAGTAAAAATTAAATATCATAAAGAAACTATTTTTTTTTTCATTGATTTTAAATTCTAAAATTTATATAAAACAAAAAACTTTTAATTTACATGTTTTTATATATTTAGTGTCCTATTTTGTACCATGTTCATGTTTTAAGTAAATGCTTGTATTTGGTTACAAGTGTAACACTGTGTGTTTTTAAAGTAGTTTAAAATAATGCAAGTAATTGGAAATTTGATGTTTGAGAGACATGAACGTTTAAAAAGAAAATGGTGTATTGTGTTTGTATGATGTTATAATTTTATATTATATATTAAAACTATGTTTGTTTCTTAAAAGAATGCGTGAATTTTTGTTGAGAAGTTTAAATTTTTAATTAATTCTGTTGTGATTTTGTATTGTATATTATGTGTATTTTGAATTAATTTGAATAAGTGTATAGAGTTTTTGTATTTTAAAATGATTTAAATATATTGAAATTCAATAAA
The DNA here is from genome assembly GCA_000404065.3 of Pinus taeda. Taxonomy (NCBI): domain Eukaryota; kingdom Viridiplantae; phylum Streptophyta; class Pinopsida; order Pinales; family Pinaceae; genus Pinus; species Pinus taeda. Next base: position 18,185 of record APFE030634805.1, on the reverse strand, counting down.
TGTATTTGATTGTATCACATTTAAATTTTATAATTTTCAATTGCATAGTAAGCTATGCTTTCACCAATACTTGGTGATTTTTCATGAAATGTTTAGAGATAATAAATTGACAATTTATGTTTTACAATAGCATAAGATAATGAAAGTAGTTGGAAATTTGATGTTTGAGAGACATGGACAGTTGAAAAAAATAAAAAATTTGGTGTTTGTATGATGTTATAATTTTATATTGTGTATTAAACTATATTTGTTTATAAAAAAAAGATGTGTTATTTTTTCTTGAAATGTTTAAATTTTTATTTAATTGTGTTGTGATTTTTGTATGGGATATTATATATATTTTGAATTGATTTGAACACGTTTGAAATTTGTGTATTTTAAAATAATTTAAATACACATTGAAATTTGATGTTTGGGGGAGTGACTTGTTAAAAAAATGTGTTTGATTGTATGACATTTAATTATGTAATTTTAAATTGCATATCCACCTATCCTTTGAGTTGGTACTTTTGAGATTTTTCCTAAAATGTTTAGATATAATAACTTGACACTCACATTTAAAAAAAAAAAAATGTGGGATATTTTCTTATAATGTTTAAATTTTTAATTAATTCTCTTGTTATTTATGTGTGGAATATTAACTATATTTTGAATCAATTTGAAAACTTGTGTAAAATCAGTGTATTTTAAGATAATTTTTGAAATATGAAATATGATGTTTTCGTAAAGTGAATTGTTAAAAAAAAAAAAAAATTGTATTTGATTGTATGACATTTAATTCTATAATTTTAAATTGCATATTCAACAATCTTTTCCCCAATAATTTCACATTTTTCCATTAAATGTTTAGATATAATAAATAAACACTCTTTCTTCTACAATAGTTTAAAATAATGAGAGCACTTGGAAATTTGAGGTTTTATACTCAAAACATTTAAAAAATTTGTATTGTGTTTGTATGATATTCTAATTTGATTTGTATATTAAACTATATCTTAAAAAAAAATTGCTTGATATTTTCTAGAAATGTTTAATTTTTTAGTTAATTCACTAGTGAATTTTTATGTAATCTTATATCTACTTTGAATTAATTTCAACTTTAAATTTAAAATACATTGAAATTTCATGTTTTGGGGGTTTGACTTGTGAAAAGAAGTTTAGATATAATAAATTAGCAGTGTGTGTTCTACAAATGTTTAAAATAATGTAAGCACCTGGAAATTAGAGAAACCAACATTTAAAAAAAATTGTATTGTATTTTTAATGATATTATGATTTTTTTATTGTGTATTAAACTACATTTGTTTATAAAAAGAATGGGCTAATTTTTATTGAAATGTTTAAATTTTTAATTTATTGTAATGTGATTTTTGTATGCTATATTATATGTATTTTGAATTAATTTGAATACACTTGTGTAGGATTTTTGTATTTCAAAATAATACAAATATATTGAAATTTGATGTTTTTGGGAGTGACTTGTAAAAAACCAAATCTCATTTGATTGTATGACATTCAATTCTATAATTTAAAATTATATATTCATTTATGCTTACCCCAATAGTTTGATCTTTTTAAAAAAATTGTATTGTATTTTTAATGATATTATGATTTTTTTTTTATTGTATATTAAACTACATTTGTTTATAAAAAGAATGGGTGAATTTTCCTTGAAATGTTTAAATTTTTAATTTATTGTAATGTGATTTTTGTATGCTATATTATATGTATTTTGAAATAATTTGAATACACTTGTGTAGGATTTTTGTATTTCAAAATAATACAAATACATTGAAACTTGATGTTTTTGGGAGTGACTTGGCAAAAAACAAATCTCATTTGATTGTATGACATTCAATTCTATAATTTAAAATTATATATTCATTTATGCTTACCCCAATAGTTTGATCTTTTTAAGAAAATTGTATTGCATTTTTAATGATATTATGATTTCTTTTATTGTATATTAAACTACATTTGTTTATAAAAAGAATGGGTGAATTTTCCTTGAAATGTTTAAATTTTTAATTTATCCTAATGTGATTTTTGTATGCTATATTATATGTATTTTGAATTAATTTGAATACACTTGTGTAGGATTTTTGTATTTCAAAATAATACAAATACATTGAAATTTGATGTTTTTGGGAGTGACTAGTAAAAAAACAAATCTCATTTGATTGTATGACATTCAATTCTATAATTTGAAATTATATATTCATTTATGCTTACCCCAATAGTGTGATCTTTTCATGAAATTTTTAGATATAATAAATTAATGCTTTCTATTGAATTAATGTAAGTACTTAGAAATTTGATGTCAAAATTTTAAAATTTTATATTTTATTTGTATGATATTATAGGTTTATATTGTGTATTTAACTCTATTTCTTTATAATAATAATAAAAATGTGTGAGTTTTTATTGACATGCTTTAATTTTTAACTAATTATGTCGAGAGTCTTGTATGCTATATTACATGTGTTTTGAATTACGCTGAATACATGTGTGTAGAATTTGTGTATTTTGAAATAATTTAAATACATTGAAATTTGATGTGTAGGGGGTGACTTGTAAAAAAAATAAAAATGTATTTGATTGTGACACATTTAATTCTATACTTTTAAATTGATGCTTTCCCCAATACTTTCACATTTTTCATGAACTCTTTAGATATAATAAATATATAATTTGATTATTTTAATTAAAATTATTTGTTTGTACATATTAATGACCATTGTTTTATCCCCTCATGGAGGTGGATATCAAGAGTGCCCATAAGGTTAGGAGGCTAGCTCACCACCTCATTGCTTCATATTTCAATTCAAGAGGGTTGGTGGGGTGGCCAACCCAACCTATTCACCAAACATGTGAGCATTTCTTGTTAAGTTGAAGAATATGGAAAGTCTTCACTGTAGTCTCTCTCAACTTGTTTTATGATGTCTTACATGCTTCCCTCCTAGTAGGTGGGATTATTTGTGGGGTCTTTCAACATCTAGGGGTTTGTGCACAGGGAGTTTCATGTAGCCACTAGGAATTGGTTAAGTTTTGTTTGTTCTTTGGACTAGTCTATGGATTAGTAGTTTGGGGCTAGAGATGGGCAATTAATGGGTAACTTTGACTCTCCCAATGAGACTTGTCATTTGAAATGGTGGCTTCTTCTAGAGTTGGTGTTGTTGTTGTTGTTTTGAGCTCGCCCTCTTCAAGTTTGGAGTTAGTGAATTTAACTATCCTTTTAGTGCACACATTTCTATTGGTCTTGATTGTATTGGATATAGTCCACTATGCAGCACAATGTTTAGGAGTGGTTGAGGTTACCCACTAGTGGTTGTTGGAAATTGTTTGAAGCCCTATCCTACCCAAGGTATTATGTTCTAATGTGTTGTTCTAGATTAATTTATCCCGAGCTTGCTTTACTCCTTGTATTACCCTTCCTTTTGGCCTCCTCGAGAGTCTTAATTTGTGTTGTCCTTACAGCGTTTAGATATCCCCCCCAATATTTGTGATGATATTGGCCATCTCTCTACCCTTAATTTTAAAAGTAGAAGTTTCTTATTAAAATCTAATTTTATCGTAACTTGTAAGTAATATATAATTGAATTTATTTATTTTTTCAAAGTGAAGTTATAGAGATTTGTGTTGAAAAAAATCCATATTGTAAGGCCAAAACCTTTACATTTTCCACTCTTCCTCCTGCTTTTAAGATTGACCACAGCCCAAACCCTCCAACTAGTTCCCCATCAAACAAATCCTTCAATCCCTTCCCAACTAAATATTTTCCAAAAAACCCCCAAACTACCAACATATTTACATTCCATTTTCCCTTATATTTCTATTTTGATCTAGAATGACTTCTTGTGTTTCTTGGAGATTTTTGTTTTTCCCTTTCTTCCCAACTTGAATCCAATGCACATTTTTTGCAAATTCCAGCTAGTGGTTCTTCCTTAAATGCAAGGTACTTTAAGGTATTTTTCCTCAAATATTTCTCATCCACCTTATGTGCCCCATAATTTTCACTTCAGCAAGATAGGTAATCCATTCTCCAAGAGGGGTTTTTTTGTTTTTCTACGAAAGTTGCATTCAAGGAATCCTCATTAGCAAGAGGAGGATCCACATTGGCAAGTGAATTTCGGTTCTTAAATACTTTTGCGCCCACTGCAGTTTCTTGCACTCAATGTGCTTCTTTCACGTCTTCTCGTTCTTTCTTTCTGCGAAGGTCTTCTTCTTTAAATATCATATAGTGGTCACCTTGTGCACCTTCCCATCATTTGGGCATTTGGGGTTCTTTCTTTATTCTGAGGATTCTTGCGGCAACTTTTAATTACATGTGCTGTTTCATAGCATTCTCTACATCGAAATGAGATGTTCCCATAATCGGTCTTTTGGACCCAAACATAGTTTGGAGCCATCAAATAAAGCTCTCCTCGAAAACCCTTGTTGAATTCCATCCCCACACAAATAGTCGCGTTGCATTTTTATTTTTTCACTTTTATTAATATGACAGCCACGATAGAATTTTCCCACCACATTCCCAATGGAGGAAAGCTATGTGTGACTCCAAAAATCCAAGGAAAGGTTCCACATTCTTATCCAAACTAGGGTGGAAGAAATCTATTTTGTGAAAGGATCGAAAGCTCAACACCATCACTGAATGGAGAGGCTAGTGCTCCCCCAAAACCATCTTCGAGCTTCACATGTAGCCTTCTTGTCTCCAATCGTTTCGAAAACCACAGTGAAGAAACCTCGTGCCATAGGGTAAATATTGAGCTTGTCCATCGAAAGGGGATTCCATGTCTTAGAGACCCATTTAAGGAGATCGACAAGCCGCGACCATAACCCATGAAACCTGCAAACCAAACCATTCCTTGAAAAATAATTTTCAAATTCTAAAGCTTCCTCGTCTAGAAGAATGTAAAGGGAAAACTTATCTTGTATGAAACTCGAGAAGAGATAGCTTGATTTTTAACCGTACATGCAAAAGAAAAATATGTATTTGCCATTGAACTATCTCGAGAGAATCCATGCAAATAAAGCAAAGATTGGGCGACTAGGGTTTTGGGTGAAACCCTAGCCACTGCAAGGGATTCGAGAGCTCTTTCCATTTCAAAAGATATATGAATATGATTATAGCCAATATGTTCTCTAATTTTTTTAATATATATGATAATGATGATTTTTTTTGTTTTTGTTTTCGTGATAAGATTCAAAAATAGTTAGTTTATTTTGTTTGTGTGATTTTATATTATATAGAATATATATCAATAAAGATAGAGTTGTGCTCGTTTGACTTATGTTTGATCTTCAAAATTTAAAATAGATTATGTATAACCTATTTAAACTAAGCGATATATAACAAGAGGTAGTTTTAATTTCTCTATTTATGTTTGAAGGACTTTTATTAACTTGTGTTTATGAAAAACACCTGAAGTAAATGAGTTGTATGGTAAAATTGAAGTAGCGTAATATTTTAAATGCATGTATAGTAGTAATATGATTGATGTAAAAATTCACATTTATATGTATCTATATTTGTGCTAAAATCATGTTTTTCTTTTCTTTCTTTTAAGGTGAGATGTATTGCCACAAGTTAAAGCTTTTACATCATACACATGTCTTTCTAGTCTCTTGACACGGAGACTCGACCATACCCAAAATTGGTCCCTACAGAGGGCCATAAGTGACCGACCATATCTCACATAAGTAGACTTAAACATAAAAACATCTAAATGTTGCTCTATATTATCATGTCCATGAACACTCGAAAGAGGAATTTTGTACTCTGCGTAAACAAACATCATTAACTTAGGAAGTGGGACGAGAGTTTGATCCATCTTTGGGAATAGGATATGTTGGTGTAGCCGGGGGTCATGGGGTTGGTGGTGGAATCACAAGATGTGTTTCGATCCATGCGAGCCTCGTGTTGATTGAAGTCAACCTGCAATTAGAATGTGTGAGGTGGCAATGCATATGATCCACCTTCTATATTAGATCCCTCCTTACATCTTGATTATCGAGGAGCTCCTGACCCATAAGGAATTTCATTTGACAATGGAGGTTAATCACGCGCATCTACTCATCCTCTCTCCTCCTTGATTTCCTTGTATCTCGAATCCAACTATCCCACTGAGCCCTCACTTCTGTGTCAGAAAGAGACCTTCTCCGAGAGGATGCCTCCCTTTCCAATATCGATAGTTCCTCCTCAATTTCCTCAGTGATTTATTCAAGGTAGTCACCTACAAACACAACAACCCTATTCTGAAGCCGGGAATTACCACCATAGGCTCTTCCCTTGTGATAGGTTGAGCCTCTCCCGCGTCTTCTTCTCTCATGTGGCATAGTGAGAAATCCTTCAATCCTCTGATCATTCCAATGTCCATTATACTTTACCTTACACTCTATCTTGCTGTGAAAAAAGAAATCGTGTGCTCCTTCGAAGAGAGGATAACCACGTAAGGGAAATGTTGGTTATAACCCTAAATGTTTCACAATAACAGAGGAAACTATGAACAATGCAGGAAGAACAACTCTTAATGTCGTGCTCTTTCTTTCAAACGTGGTTAGGGAATTACCTTCCCTCGAATAAAATTCTACCACGTTATAATTAATTCCATAGAAACGCATGTGGGATTGGAAGAAGCACGCTCATAAGTATTGTAGCATGATTGATTGATGACGGGAGGAAAGAGAAAGGCGTTTATCTCTGGAAAGAGTTTTAGTTATTGGATGTCTACCTTTTTTGATATTTTTTCTTGTAAGTTTGTACAAAAGAAATCCAAATGTTATAGATGTGGACAGATTGCTCTGCGTGCTATTAAACTTCCATATGAAATAAACGACTTGTTGTCTTTAGAGATAAGGAGATCAAAAATGGGACTTATGGGAAATTGCATGCTAGATAGTAAATGCACAAGGTTATATATGAAGTTTCCTTTGAAAACATGGATGGATTGTTGGATCAAATGCTACTTCTTAGGATTTTCAATGACACTGTTGGATCAAATGCAACTTCTTAGTGAACATGTTGTTTGCGCTTTCAATTTTTTATGGCATTTGTGAAGGAAACACCTTGAGCTTAGTCAACGAATGTGTAAGTGGAAATTTTGTTGGAATGCGGGTTGGATCAATACATGAACATGCAACTGAAGCGAGCTCGAACACATGGGAAGTAACTCAGAGAGAGAGAGAGAGAGAGGGAGGGAGAGTCTTGGACAACGCTCTAGATGATGCAGGAGCATCTCGCTGAAGCGGATCATCATGACATAGGGTCATTTGGTCTCTGAGAGGAGTGAGGAGGAAATTTCAACTGAACACTTTAATTTCATTTCTTTTATTATTTTAATTTCTTAGAGAAGTAGTATTTAGGAAGATAAAAGTTGAATTAAATGAACTGTTGTAGTTTATTGTTTTTATTTATCTTGTTATCCTTTACAAATCATAGTGTAGGAAAAATAAAGAGTTTTAGAACTGAAAACAAACCATCAAATGTAACTAAGAGAAGTTAAGAGAAACTGTTTTCCAAAATCATTCAAAAGGAGACAGAATGTATTGTAACAAGTTCGACTTTTGGAAAGAGAAAAATAATAGAAATCTCTGAGCACACAGAAGTTATATTTGACATCCCACAACTATCCATCTACAGTCTTTTATGTTGATTTCCTTAACACAGTAAAAGCAAGTTCTTTTATTTCTATTGTACATCACATACGTGTTTTTTCTATTTTCATTAACTTAACAGGCCGACAGACAGCAAGAATTTGTAAGTGTAAGAACTGGAGAAACTACAAAGACGTGGAAGGTTAGTCCCAGACCAACTAAAGCAAATGAGCGAAAGAAATTTTTGGATAACGCACAAGTTCCACACACCAAGGATAGAAACCAACAACACAGGTATTTTGTGACAATGGAACCCTTTCATTTATTCACAAAAAGTAATCATATAATCTCTGTCAAATATACATTACATTCCATACTGAAATTAACGTCGTTCAAGTCCAATAAGTGCATGATAGGGAACGGGTTGAAAAAGCCTAACTTGTAAACCCTATGGCCACAACCCAAAAACTGTAATAATGCAAGCGTGAGGACTGCAATTACATTATGTGGGACAGACACAAGATTCTGCGCCTAAAACTAGCCAAGCCATGTTTTAAGCCAGCGACGATAGGAGAAAGCAAATAAACCAAGTTAATAAGGAGATACCCTACTCGGGTTTTTCCAGCACGCGACATAGTAGAAGCGAGGGTCACGAGAACGAACCCACCTGCAATAATCCACCAAAACATAGTGTAAGCATTGCGTGGAAGGAAGGAAAGAATCGAGGAAAGAAAATACCAGAAGCTTAGGGTTCGGGACTTACGAGTGATGAGATATGACACCGAGGTTGCGGTCACCCAAGGGTCCCTCTGCTCACAAAAGAGCAACTGAGTTAGTCAAGAGCGTAACGAGTGGAAAATGATGATGGCATAGAATAATAACTTACTTTCGTTTTTGTGGAAGAAGCCGAAGCTGTAGACCCCCGAGACCACAACCTGCCAAGGCAACAGTGCAACATGACCAGTGATATTCGAGAGCGATTGAATTAAAGAAACCGAGACCAGGAACAATCACTACAGTCAAGCGAAACGAGCAGCTGAGACTATATTCAGAAAACTGAGAAACCCTCTAAAACAAGCGTATTTTGCATAGAGTAGTAGGGCATATCAAGCGCCAAGGCAGAGGAACGAGAGGGGAAAAAAAGAAAGCACAGAACAATGTTACTTACCAACCGGTGGAGCCGAGCATATAACCGGGTCAAGGTCGAGCAAAAGCAACAGTAGCAGTATATTCCCACACTGAAATGGCACCAAAAGAATAGATAGTGAAACCCTCGAACCACCAACAGAACAATGCACAAATGACCGAGAGAATAGGGTTTGTGGGTCATTAACCAAGGTGGGAGTGTGATTACCGAGGAACGGACACATTTCCTACATCCAACGGTGCTGGTACGAGCAATAAAGATCGGGTGTAAAAATGTTTGTGCTAATCATTGTAATCAACCTTTGATTAACTTAATCACATAGTTGATCACCGGCGAAATCATTCATATTAATTTATATCCATTTATTAAGTGTAAAGAGGGGGTCAGACCAATCTAGTGGTATCAAAGCAGGAAATTGAAAGTGCCACGATAGACATGGAAGTTGGAAGAAGAGGACTTGGGAGAGTTGTGCGCAGAGTAGTAGATGAAGGACTGAGAGAAGAAATAAGGATCCTTACTGCCCGTTTTGAGGCAGTTGAAGTAGGAAGGAGAATGGATTCAGAGGTAGGAGATGACAACGAAGAAGAAGCCATAGTTACAACAGATGGAACAGATGAAGAAGGGTCAGAGATGATATTATTGAGGTCGGTCCTATTGGCTAGCAGCAAGCCTAAACCAGAGATCCCAAATTGCGATGGCAGCTTGTCCACAGAAGTTCTGTTGGACTCGATCAGCGAATTGGACAAGTATTTTGAGTGTGAAGAGGTGAGTGAGTACCAGAGAGTTAAGTTCGGTGCAACAAAGCTGAAAGGACATGCAACCCTGTGGTGGGACATTGTCCAAGCATAAAGAAGAAGGATGAACAATTTTCCAATAAATAAATGGCCAAGGATGGTGGCCAAGCTGAAAGGTAGATTTATGCCCAAGGATTACTAGATTGCAGTGCACCGCCAAGTGCAGATTTTGACGCAAAAAGGGATGACATTTAGAGAGTATACGGAAGAATTCTACCGGGTAAATTTAAGAGCTGGTTACATAGAGGACACCCTGGAGAAAACAACAAGGTATGTAAATGGTTTGAGATTGGAAATATTGGATGAAATCAGCGTTCTTTCCCCGAAAAATACAGAAGAAGCCTAAGAGAGTGCTGTGAAGGTAGAGGAGAAGATCACCAGAAAACAGAGTGCTGGGAGAGGATGGGGATGTGGCAGAGGACGAGGACAGTCCTATCGCAGAGGACGAACTTCCAGTAATAGTGAAGATGGCAGCAGCTCCAAGGCTTCAGGAACAGCGGAGAAATGAGACAACGCTAGAGGTCGCACGCCATATCGGCGAGGATGAGGGAATGGCCGAGGTAGGGAAGCTAACTATCAGATCTACATGTGCCACAAATGGGGGCACAGATCTTTTGAATGCCCTGAAGCGAAACAAGCTCGCCAGAGAGGAACGTTTGTCGCATAGCTTGAGGAAGCAGAGTCACCACCCCAAGAAGCAGAAAATGTACGAGAAACATGGGAAGCTTTAGTTTTGAACAAAGTGTTGTTGAAACCAGCCAAAGAAACAACTGAAAAAACTCAAAGGAAAGCATTATTCCGGACAGTTTGCAAGTCGCACGGGAAATGTTGTAAGTTGATCATCGACAGTGGAAGTACATATAACTTGGTAGCCACCGAGATGGTAGAGAAGCTGAGTTTGAAGCAACTGAAGCACCGCACCACTTACAAGGTGTCGTGGCTGCAGAAAGGCCATCAACTGTTGGTTGAAGAACAGTGTGAAGTTGAGTTCCAAATTGGCAGGTACGAAGACAAAGTTATTTGTGATATTATGCCAATGGACGTGTGCCACATACTGCTAGGAAGGCGACGACAGTATGACCGGAAGGTAGTGCATGATGGGAAGACAAACTGCTACAAGTTTGTCAAAGATGGGATCAAGCACATGCTTGTTCCCATCAAGGAGGAGGAGATAGCAGAAACAAGCGGGACGAAAACTTTACCAATGGGTGGAAAACAGTTTTTGAAGCGGATTGAAGAAAGTGAAGTGAACTATGCTATTGTGAGGAGAGCAAAGATAGTGTTGTTGCACACAAAAATGTCTGATTTGCGTGTAGAAATTCAGAAAATGCTGCAGGAGTTCAGTGATATTGTAGTCGATGATTTGCGAGACAAGTTGCCTCCCAAGAGAAGCATCAGTCATCATATCGACTTTATACGTGGAGCAAGTTTACCAAATAAGGCAGCATATCGAATGAGCCCCAAAGGTAATGAGGAGATCAGAAAACAGGTGTCGGAGTTGCTAGATAAGGGGTTGATAAGGGAGAGTTTGAGACCTTGTGCAATACTAACAGTTCTCGCTCCCAAAAAAGGAGGAGAATGGCGAATGTGCACGGATTCGAGGGCCATCAATAAGATCACCATCACGTACAGATTTCCATTGCCACGGATGGATGATATGATGGACTGTTTGAGTGGAGCAGCGTACTTGTCGAAGATTGATTTAAAGAGTGGCTATCATCAGATTCGGATCAGGGAAGGAGATGAGTGGAAGATAGCCTTCAAGGCCAATGAAGGGTTGTACGAGTGGCTAGTCATGCTGTTCGGTTTGAGTAACGCCCCTAGCACTTTTATGCGACTGATGAACGAAACGCAGAAAGAGTTCATCGGAAAGTTTGTAATAGTGTATCTTATGACATGTTAATTTTCAGCAAGACTAAGGAGGAACACTTTCGACATGCTCGGAGTGTGCTGGAGAAATTCCAGCAGAATAAGTTGTTGATAAATCTTAAGAAATGTACTTTCCTACAAAGAGCACTGGTTTATCTGGGCTTTGTAATTGCAGAAAACGAGTTGAAGATGGACCCGGAGAAGATTGCAGTGATCATTAACTGGCCATCCCCGAAAATCCTGTTTGAGGTACGTAGTTTTCGTGGGCTGGCAAGTTCTTATCGCAAATCTATAAGAAATTTCAGTGAAATCTGCGCGCCTATGTTGGACACTACAAAAAAGGCAAGTCAGACTTTTTGTTGGACCAAGGCAGCAGAGAAAAGATTTCAGCTCCTCAAGAAGAAAATTACAGAAGACTAATTTTTAGATTGCCATATTTTAATAAGCTTTTCCAGGTTCGCTGTGATGCAAGCGGTCAGCCATTGGAGCTATACTCAGCCAAGAAGACAAACCTGTTGTGTTTTTCAGCGAGAGGTTGAACAAGAGCAGGCATAAGTGTTCATCATACGACAAGGAATTCTATGCTGTCGTCCAAGAACTGAAGCATTGTAGACACTATGTGCTGGGGAGTGAGTTTGTTTTATTTTCTGATAATTCTACGCTGCAACATGTTATCCAACAACATAAACTGAACCACAAGCATGCCAAGTGGGCCGAATATTTGCAGAGTTTCCCCTTTGTGTTGAAACACATCAGCGGATAGGCCAATAAGGTGGCAGATGTGTTGAGCAGAAGAGCCTTGCTATTGTAGGAAAGTACGATGCAAGTGTTGGGCTTTGAGCATTTGAAAGACTTGTATGAGACCGACGCGGATTTCAAAGAGGCTTATGAAGCCTGTCAGAATCCCTTGCTGAGGAACAATAGTCCGTGGTTGGACTACAATTTACCGGAAAAGATATTGTTTAAAGGGGGACAGTTATGTGCTCCTGATTGTTCGATGAGAGAAAATATTATTTGAGAGAAGGAGAGTGGAGGTCTAGCCGCACGTTTCGGCATAGACAAAACTTTAGATCAGCTCGGACACTTTTATTACTGGCCAAGAATGCGAAGGGATATGCAGCGATATGTGAGTAGGTGCAAAGTCTGCCAATTGGTGAAAGGACCGAGTTAAAACATAGGACTTTACACACCACTTCCTGTTCCAAGCAGACCATGGGACTCAGTGAGCATTGACTTTGTCTTGGGACTGCCAAGAACGCAACGAGGTTACGACTCGGTAATGGCGGTGGTAGACAGGTTTTCGAAAATGGCGCATTCCATCCCTTGTATAAAAACAAGTGATGCCACTCACGTAGCTCACCTGTTTTTCACTCAGATTGTCAGATTGCACGTCTTACCCTGATCTATTATTTCCGACAGGGACGTGAAATTCACAGGACACTTTTGCCGCACCCTGAGGAAGAGGTTGGATACAAAATTGAATTTCAACTCTGCATATCACCGACAGACTGACGGGCAAATGGAAGCAGTGAACAGGATTTTGGGGAACCTCCTACGGAGCCTGACTCGAGAAAATTCACAGTTATGGGATTGTGCACTTGCTCAAGCATAGTTTGCTTATAATGATTCACCGAACCGCAGCACGTGGCACAGTCCATTTCAAATCCTGCATGGCACGCATCCTCGTGTAGTACATGAGTTGCGGGATCTGGGAAAATTGGAAAAGAAAAGTGTTGATGGGGAAGATTTGGCCAAAGCAATGAATGATCTACATGATCAAGTGAAATCAAAGTTGCAGGATAGCAGTCAGAAATACAAACAACAGGCAAATTTAAACTGACAAGAAGTGCATTTTAATGTAGGGGATGAAGTCCTTGCACACTTACGCAGAGAACGGTTTCCCAAGGGCGCATATAATAAGCTGAATTTTAAGTAGATTGGTCCCTGTAAAATTCTGCGTAAATTCTCAGCCAATGCTTATGAAATACAGCTCCCACAGGATATAGGCATATCACCTATTTTCAACGTGGCAGACCTGTTCCCATATACTGCCAACCCTGAAGATGACAGTGTGGTACGGCCACAACGAGACACCCATGTTGAAGGGGGTTCTCGGATGAGGCAGATGCCTTCAGCTCAACCCCATGAGATTCAGAAGGTTCTCGACACACATGTGGCCAAGCAAACTCACAGGAAAGAGTATCTACGGCACCTTGTCAAGTGGCAGAACCGTCTTATCGAGGACAGTTCGTGGCTCGATGCAGCACAGATACACGAAGCAGGTTATTTTGTGGAGAATCTCATGGAACGGAGCCATGACTCTTTATTATCTCGGGAGCGTCATGCAGGAGAATCTCGGTGAATGGGATCATCATGATAGAGGGTCATTTGGACTCTGAGAGAACTCAGGAGGAAATTTCAAGTGAACACTTTAATTTCATTTCTTTTATTATTTTAATTTCTTAGAGAAGAAGTATTTAGGAAGATAAAAGTTGAACTTAATGAACTGTTGTAGTTAATTGTTTTTATTTGTCATGTTATCCTTTGAAAATCATAGCGTAGGAAAAATAAATAGTTTTAGAACTGAAAACAAACCATCAAATGTAACTAACAGTGGTTAAGAGAAACTATTTTCTAAAACCATTCAAAAGGAGATAGAATGCATTGTAACGTGTTCGACTTTTGGAAAGCGAAAAATAATAGATATCTCTTAGCACACAGAAGTTATATTTGACATCCCACAACTGTCCATCTACAGTCTTTTATGTTGAGTTGCTTAACTCAGTAAAAGCAAGTTCTTTTCTTTCTATTCTACAGAAAATACGTGTTTTTTCTATTTGCATTAACACAACACGACGACAGATAGCATGACTTTGTAAGTGTTAGAATTGGAGAAACTACAAAGACGTGGACGGTTAGTCCCAGACCATCTAAAGCAAACGAGTGAAAGAAATCTTTGGATAACGCACAAGTTCGAGACAGCAAGAATAGAAACCAACAACACAGGTATTTCCTCAGAACGGAACCCTTTCATTTATTCACAAAAAGTAATCATATAATCTCTCTCAAATATATATTACACTCCATACTCAAATTAACGTCGTTCAAGTCCAATAAGTGCATAATAGAGAACGGGTTGAAAGACCCTAACTTGTAAACCCTACGGCCACAACCCAAAAACTGTAATAATGCAAGCGTGAGGACTACAATTACATTATGTCGGATAGACACAAGATTGTGCGCCTAAAACTAGCCAAACCATGTTTTAAGCCAGCGATGACAAGAGCAAGCAAATAAACCAAGTTAATGAGGAGCGACCCTACCCAAGCTTTACCAACACGTGACAGAGTAGAAGCCACGGTCTCCAGAACGAATCCACCTGCAATAATCCACCAAAACAGAGTGTAAGCATTGCGTGGAAGGAAGGAACGAATCGAGGAAAAAAAATACCAGAAGCTTAGGGTTCGTGACTTACGAGTGAAGAGACAGAACACCGAGGTTGCGGTCACCCAAGGGTCCCTTTGCTCACAAAGGAGCAATTGAGTCAGTCAAGAGCGTAACAAGTGGAAAACGATGATGGCATAGAACAGTAACTTACTTTCATTTTTGTGGAAGAAGCCGAAGCTGTAGAGCCCCGAGACCACAACCTGCCAACGCAATAGAGCAACATGACTAGTGAAATTCGAGAGCGATTGAATTAAAGAAACTGAGACGAGGAACACTCACTACGGTCAAGCGAAACGAGCAGCGGAGACTATATACAAAAAGCTGAAAAACCCTCTAAAACAAGCGTATTTTCCATAGAGTAACAGGGCATATCAAGTGCCGAGGCAGAAGAACGAGAGGGGAAAAAACGATAGCACAGAACAACGTTACTTACCAACCGGTGGAGTTGAGCATATAACCAGGTCAAGGCCAAGCAAAAACAACAGTAGGAGCATATTCCCACAGTGAAATCGCACCAAAAGAACAGAGAGTAAAACCCTTGAACCACCAAGAGAACAATGCACAAATGACGAGGAGAATAGGGTTTGTGGGTCATTAACCAAGGCAGGAGTGTGATTACCGAGGAATGGAAACATGTCCTACATCCAACGGTGTTGGTATGAGCAATAAAGACTCGGAGTAAAAATATCTGTGCTAATCATTGTAATCAACCTTTGATTAACTTAATCACACTAGTTAATCACCGGCAAAATCATTCATATTATTTTATATCCATTTATTAAAGTTTGTCGAGTGTAAAGAGGGGGCTGGACCCATCACTAGAAAGCACCAAAGATTGAGGAAAGAGGCACTAGCAAATAAAATTAACTAGAGACATCCTTAGAGAGGATGATGCATACCTCTCACTGTGGCCACGTCATTTTGTTTAGTGATGAGGTTCAATAGAGTATCATCGATGTGTCTGCAAGGTTCATAGTTTATCTTTGTTGTGCTTATTGGCCTTATTAGTTTTAACACACATTGAATATTTAAACTTTGATATAACAGAAAAATTATTTTTGTTCAAATTTGTGACCGTGAGAAATGATAGGAGGAGTGTGGAGATCTAAGATAACCACTCAAGAGAGATTTATTGACAAAGAGACATAGTGTGCGCACGATTCGAGAGAAGGAAGAAAATGTTTGTGTCATATGAATCATAATCTCTTGTTGATATTTTGTAGCCGTGCACAGGAGTATTAGGAATGTAAACATGATTCCCAAGCATGCGTGGCCAGGTGTGCTATAAATGAAAGAAAATATAGTGAGTCCTTTAGTATCCTCCCATTATTCCTTGAATGAATATTGTTTGAGGAATGTTGTGACACAAGTCTTTGTAGGTAGGTGAAAAAAATGCAATATTGATGGACATGTGCTATATCTCGACTATTGAAAAGATGAAAAGTTTGTTGAAATTTCTCCAATGCATTGAGTGACTGTTAGAATCCCCTCCCAAACAAAAACTCGGGAACATAAAATAGAGATTACACATTTGTACAAAATCCTTTGAAAATACTCTTCTAGTCATGGTGCTTGTTAGTTCCACCGAGGAGAGAGAATGTGTGTCAATGATAAAATCGGTATTGGTGTGGATGCTATTGGAGTCAATGGAGACAAGTATTAAGTTTGAAAGAAACAAAAATTGATGTTTCACAACAACCTAGCAATCCGTGAGCAATGTAGGAATTAATAACATGTTTCTTTTTTCCAATGTGATTAGGAAATGCCATGGCCTCAAGTCAAAGGCCACCATGCTATCCTTCTTTCCATGGAAAAGTATGTGGAAGATGGAAGAAGTGAGCGGAATAGTATTGTAGTGCGATTGATGGATGATTAGAAGGAAAAGAAAGGCATTTATAACTAGAAAGAGCCGCAGGTATTGTATGTATGCCTTTTCTAATATTTTGTCTTCTAAGTTTGTACAAAAATAATCTAGATGTTGTAAATGTTGGGAGATGGCTATATGTGCTATTGCATTTGCATGTGAGACAAATGAGGTGGCCTCTTCAAAAATAAGGTGATGAAAGGTAGGGAGAAAAGGCACAAGGTTATGTATGAAGGTGCCTCTTAAAACATGGTTAGATTATTGGCTCAATTGGAGCTTGTTAGCGTTTTCAATAGTGATATTGATAAAGAACAAGTTAGTTTGTTCATAATATTTTTTGGCATTTGTAAAAGAAACGTATTGAGGGCAATGAACTAATGTGCAAGTGAAAAGTTATTTGGAAATGACTAGTGGGAGATAAACTTGATGATGCAGACAAATATTCCTAGTATATGCAGGTCTCTAGAAAAAAAAAAATGGAGTGCACCAATATAATATTAAGATGTTCTATAAACCAACCATTTTATATGGTACATTATATTTTTTAACTTGCTAATATCCTTAAAAATAAATAAAAGAACCTTTTTAAATTTATCATATTGATGAACAAATAATAATAATAATTAAAAATAAAAATAAAACATTAATATGAAAACCCAATTTTTGAAGAAAAATGATCAAATTAATTAATTTATATATATATGGGTGGAGAGAGTTGTTGATAAATTTGCATTTCAAATTCAACGGCCACATCTCAAAATATTTGATAAGAATGATGAACCGCTGGTACCAACTTGTCGGATCCCAAAATCTTTAAAAATATAAAATGAAAACCCTAAAACATAAATATCCCATCCCATCCCATCGGATATAGGTATAATTAGTATAATCCGGCGGCATTTGTGAGGTTGTGCAGGTAAAGCGAGGCGAGGCTGGGCAACCTGTCCTTATGGCAGGAAATAAATGCACAGAGGAGCGCGGGATTTGAGAGGAGAGGGGCATTTGAGTTGTCTACCTTCGCTTCCGTGATTATGCCTTCACATTTTTGGTACTGTTCTTGGATTATGCTTTTAGGGTGGAGCTTCACAATCTGCGGACCCATACTACTACATGGAATTTAGTTTGTAAGTTGGCTGAGGAGGAGATCAGATATGGTTAGGATGTTAGGATTTTTAGGTTGCAGAAAAAATCAGAGCTAAATTTGTTAATTGATTTCATCTGTTTTTCGTTTTTTTGTTTTTTTTTCAAGCATGGCCATGCTTAATTGAATAATTGTTTCTGTGTATATCTTTTTCCATGAGTTTTTGGTTTTTCTTTTATTTTTGAATTTTTTTATTGGATTGGTTCTGGTTTTCTTTTTTCAGTCTCTGGAGAGGGAGAGAAGATTGGCCGTAGTTGGTTGGGGTTTGGAGGTAGGGAAGGTTGGTTATAGTTGGTTGGGGTTAGGAGGGAGGATGATGCTAAAATGAAG
>APFE030634803.1:158304-180970 GCA_000404065.3 Pinus taeda | reverse complement strand
TTCTTGCTAACCTGAATGCCTTCTCTAATGAATCAGTTTCCCAAAGGCAAACATCATGTTGGATATTATCCTTTAAAGACCCTATGAACACATCAATCCTATGCTCCTCTGGAATATCTTTTACCCTTATGTTCAATTTCTGGAACTCCTCAATGTGCTCCATTATTGAACCCTTTTGTTTGAGACTTATCAATTGGCTAAAAAAAGTGTTGCTTTTTGTATCCTCATAATGTGCTATCAATTCTTCCGTAAAAATTGCCCAAGTGATAAATTGTTTACGAAAGCAAAGCCATTGATACCATACAAACTGATTTGGTTCCAAATATAAAGTTGCCATACGTACCTTTTGTGTGTTTTGCACATTATTGAGATCCAAAAATTGCTCCATCTGTAATATCCATGTTGCGGGATCCTTGCCATCAAACTTCCTTATATCGATTTTTGGAATATGGTGGGTCTTCGATCCACCATTAGAGTTCTATGGAATCATGATTAACACTTCTTTTATTCTCATCATGAGTTTCCTTTAGTACCCTTTCACCCTTAGTGCCCATTTTCTTGTAGCAACTTATTCATATTTATCTTCAATTCGTCCATGTCTGTCTTCAAATCTATCTTGAAATCATCCATCTTAGCTTCCACGTAAATCATCTTAGCTTCTATGCCTTTCTTTAAATAGCCCATCTTAGTTTCTACACCTTTCTTTAAACCATCCATCTTAGATTCTGTTCCTTTTTGTGTAAGGGACAGTTGTTTCACTTGGTCTTGTAATTTTGATATATCATGTTGCATTTCTTCCTCTTCTTCATGAGTCATGCTAGAGCTTTCAGGTTCCTTACTAGTTGTTTTCATTTTCTTTCCTCGGGGCATCAGTTACTGATAATAATTCTCTACTATGCCCTTTGAATTCCTTCAAAATAAATTTACTAACCAAGCTTAAGCAAAAATTTAAGAAAATCTACACACATTTTTTCACTTTGTAGGAGCTCGATATTGCCTCTGATGTATCTCTGTACTTTCTGATCATCTAGTTCTAAATCTATGACCTGTAGTAGCCCTTTGTGTCCTCTTTCCAATGCCACAAGTCTGACCCAAATTGGATTCTCCAAGGAAGAGTTATGCGAAATCTCCCACAGTGACTTGATTATAGACTAGTTCCGTAGAGCGAACTTGTACGACGTTCCACGAGTCACTGTTTCGACCTTTGGATCTAAAACATGCATACACGAAACTACAGTTTGTCCTCTTTCTGTACCTTCTTACGAAATTTCAATCCGATCCCCAGAGAGAAAGTTATGACGATTTTCCCTAGGTCACCTGTTTGGAATGTGATTCAGGATTCTGCAAAAAGACCAACTTCCCTAGATCATATCTCCGCAAATATAGCGCAAGAAGCTCTGACATTTTGACCCAAGATTTAGAGTGATTTCTTATCAAATGGGTTTTTTTTGCGACTTCTGAAACATCAAAAAAAAAATTTATAGCGAAAATTCCATGATGACCTGTTTGGAGCAGCGAAACCCTAGAATCCAAAGCTCTGATACCAAATGTTATGAAACTAGCTCAAGAAAAATATTAGAAATGGATAGATCAACACCTTAGAATTCAGCCTTTCGGTGGGGGAACCTCCTTTACATTACATTAATTGAACAATTCTTCGATGATCAAATGACAAAACCTCATTTCTATATATAGGAGTCTAAGGAGTCACAATATAATCTAGCCGACCTAACAATAATAATATAAAGCCACAAAAATAACAATAGATGGATTCTATGGGGCACAGTAATAACAATAAGGGGGAAATAGGGTCACAACAATATTAATAAGGGGTATAACTACAATAGTAATGGGGTAATCACTAGTATTATAGGGAACCAACAATTAACCTGCTACTTATATGAAAAACCCATCATTACCTGTTAATTAATTACAATTCATTGTAATTAAACCCCGGGCCCCGCCCACCACTTTCCAACTTCGTCTATGCAACTTCACCACGTGATATCCCTCTGATCTCCCACCTCCAGATCCAACAGCGCACGTCCATATTGCGTGGATTCATCGTCTAATAGTTAATGGCCCGAGAGCACACGAGATTCGTGGTTTTGGCTAAGCATTGTTTTGCTCCGTGGTGGCACTAGGTTATATCGAATGCTTGTGAAAAATACCGCCCTCCATCCAAAAGTGGTGCGATATGGCCGAAAACCATCTCCCCGCCTAAACCAAAACTTCCCCTCTTCATTTGCCAATTCTCATGCCAAAATGTAACCATTATTGGTTAAAAGGCCGAAAATGCCCCATTTTTCTCTTTCTACTTATTTTCACTAAAAACCTCTATTAAACCAACTCTGAAAGTTTGCGCGACCATTTTTACCAATAGTTTCCACCCGAAGATGCTGCAGACACCCAATTGAAGCAGCAAATTGACAAATTGAAGCCTCAGAAGCCTCTACTGCCACCACAGAACCTTGTCTGCACATCAAACCGTCAAATTTCTAGGTGTTCTTGAAAGAACGAGAAGAACCCTGTGAATTTAAATTATGCATAGTAATTATCTGAGGTTAATTAATTAAATTAATTAAAAAACCTTCCTAAACTAAAGAAAAGCCCAAAGTGCACCCAAATCCCTTCTTACAAACTGTTATTACCCTCCCCACTATTCTAGAGCTTCTAAACCTTACTCCCAAAGCCATAGAAAGAGTAATTCAATTTAGTAAACTAAATTATGGCTTCCCAAACCCCTCACCTGGATATTGACCACCTCCCTTTAACCGAAAGAGACTTTCAAATTAAAGATATTGCTTCCCCTGCCCACTCACTGAAACTACACTGTTGGAGTAAAGATAAGTTTTTGAACCAGAATGATGACATTCACCTATGGGAGTCCAATTTGCCCAAGTACTTGTTCCCACACATACACCTATTCCCAGAAATCATGCACTTCTTCCAAGTTTGCTATGTTCCCAGTCAAAGAGCCATAATCTCCCTTGACCAAAAAAATTTTCTCACCATTACTGCAAAATCAATTAATCAAATGCTGCAAATCTAGTCAGGCCCAAAGGAGACCCCGCTTTCCATTGAAGGTTTACTTGAACTCTACACAAAGCTAGACATTCCCAAGAAGGCCCAGATTTTTCAAACTTTCATCACAAAGGAGTTGCATACTCCTAGAGATAGTCCTTCATATGTTGCCACCATTTTCTCTCACAAAGGCAAACAAATTATTACCATGCTCTCTTGCATACTAGGGTACACCACAGATGAACATGTGGATGAGGTTGTCATTGCTTTCCTTCCTATATTTTTCCCAGGCCAGCCTACTGCTATAGTTTACAATTTTTCTCAGTTCATAGCAGACAAAATCCATGAACAGATCATCCAATTACCAAATGAGAGAGTCTTCAAATATTCATCAGTGTTATTTCATATGTTCTTTTACTTTTAGTCAGACAAATTTCCAGTCATCATCCAAAAGTTAGATACCAAAGGCAATCTAAGATCTGTCATCTTTTGGACATCATTGATCCAAATATATTCCATTGTTTTTGGTTATAAAGAATTCATTGATTCATTTGTTCATCCAGTTATAAACATGCTAACCAGTAGATATCAACCTAGAATCAAAGAGGAGATTAATAGAGTTTTAAAGTTGAATAAAAATAGTAGAGTGGGTGACTGGTATCTATACCAGGACCACACAGAAATCAAAATATATGGATGGAACTTACACCCTACAAACTGCCCAAATACCTCCCCATGAGGATATTTACATTAGAGTAAATTATAAAAATCATAAACTCTGATGAAGTTAATTTCCTGTCGGCTAGGAAGAAGACTCAGTTTAAAATGAAAAACCAATTGAACCCTTTTATTTGTAATAATAGGGAAGCTGGACCAGAGGTAGACAAAATCTTACAGCAGATGAACTTCAAAATCAATTTAATGTGGTAGTATGACCCTAATGGAGTCATAAATAAACTAAGGCTCAAATTCAAATTGAGTCCTTTCATATATGATCCCAGGCCAGACATTGAGAGATTTTCCAACCAATTAGAATGGTTGGAAAACACTTTGATAGATGTGGAGAGTACTTTAATTGATGTGGAAAAGAATATTAATACTATTTCCTTTCTGCAGGTTCCAGAACTACAAGAACAGATGACTATTAATCCCATCCTACAGACTCCAGCCAATGAGGACAAAAATGTGAAAAGAACTAGGGAAGAAGGTTCTAGCTCAGGGATGGACACCACAGATGACCAATTTGAGATTAGTTACAGGAAGAGGCCCAAGCTTAATCCTGTAACTGAACAAGAAGACACCATTGATACAGTGGAAATCACTGACATCGACACAATGGTTGGAAGGAGTAAAGGCCCAACAGTTTTAGAGGAAACTCACTAGCCTTCTCAACATTGAGGTCTCTTCATCCAGGAAGCCTATGGATAAAGAGGAAGATATTAAAGAGAAGTACAAGGAAATTAAGTTGAGAATGAGGCATTGAAGGCTGAAACTTATTCCCGGTACTTCAAACAAACACCTACAAATCAAAATAGATTAATGTCAACCTTTGACATTAAGACTAGGAAGATTCAAATGACATTCATGCAGTCTACAATCTAGCAACCCAAATCATCAACAGACTACAAGAAGGCAGAGTTCGAAGTATTGGCTAGGGATGTTCACCCTATTGACCAGATCGAATTCCATAAGTAGGCAGGTGAGATGATTTACTCCACCATGAAAAATAAAGAAATGATTATGCACAAACTCCAAAGCTCACTGGATAATACCATAGCACATTATAAGCTGGAAAAGGCATCCTCACAAGCCAAGGGTAACAAAATTAAGTCACTGGAAGACTTGGTAATTGAGCTTGGATATAATCCCAATGATGTAAAAGCTGCAGAGAAACTAATAAAGAAGAAGAATGACAATATTGTTGCTTTAAAGAAGCAACTGAAGCTGCCTCATTCAGAGCATCCACAGAACATGGAGGTCCTAGAAAGCCAAACCCAGAAGGAAGAAATGATGGATCTCATTCTTCAATTAAATGATCAATTGAAAGAAATGGAGAAGGAATTGGACAGTTTGATATAGTTGAAATAGGCCAGACTTGAGACCACTGCCACTGCTATTCCAATAGTCACTACAATAGTTCCATCAACTTTGGCAGCTTCATTGGCCCCCACATCTCCACTGGCTACAACACTTATAGTTGCAATAACATCTACATCAGAAAATAGGTTCAACAACAACAACAACTCAGCCAAGTGATGAGGCAAGCAAACTGGTCAAAGTAATAGAGGACATGTCCATTCAGACCAATGAGATAAATAAACTAAAAGAACAAATAACAATTCTAGAGGATGAGAAGAAACTGGCACAAATTATGCACAAGAACAAAGTACAGGAATCAAACAGTTTAACTGAGAGAATGAAGAATTTGGAAAAAAAATTAACATTGAAGGAGCGACTTGCCCAAGCTAAAGAACAACTATGGTCCAATATCGTTGACTCTATCAATGATATTTGGCCATCTATACAAGTTATATTTGAACAAAATGATTTAGTCAAAGAGGCTACTGAAGCATATCAACGAGTTAAGGCTGAACTTGGAGACATGTCATAAGAAGCCACCAGAATAATTCAATTCCTTAGCTCCAAAAATAAATATGAATTGCAGGAGCTAGACATAGCTAATAGGACTGGCACCATACTAGAGGTGAAGAAAGTGCTCACCAATAGGAACTAAATGATGAATCTTGAGTACAAATTCCAAACCATGGAGTAGGCTATAGATAATTTCATGGTTAAGTTTGATGCTTTGAGGCAGAAAGGCCTGCCAAATCCCTTGGTGATAAATGATAGATTGATGCCACATGAAGACTACAACAGGAAAATCAGAGAAGTGGCAAGAGATCAAGCCAATAACTCTTTTATGAAAGGGATGCCTACAAAAAAGGTTCTGTACCAAACTTTTGAGAACCTATTTTACCTCCAACATGAGGTCAAACACCTTTTCGTGAACAGGCCCACCTTTGCAAAGTACACGAAGCAAATGAAATCGTCAGAAAAATGGTAAATATCAAATTACCAGATGCAGACACTTGGGAGAAATTAAATGACTTACTGTAAAATGAAAAGTAAAAGTGAAAATAGTGTAGTAAAAGAAAAGCATAAGGCCAGCTCAGATGAAAGAGTATCAGTTAAAAGGGCAAAGTAAAAAGAACAATCAACGTGGAAGACCAATAGCAAAGGAGAATAAACAGCAAAAGATCAAAGAATAAGACAACACAACATAATAAACAAGGACAGATTGTAGCAGTTGAATATATGTCTCTATCTTCTTGCATGGAGATATTTCTTTTTCCTAGATTAATTCCCAAGATAGTTTGGGATATTTAAACTATTTTTGTATAAATACTTCATAATTCGAAGTATAGAGGGTGGATTGCTGGACATTCCTATAGTTGTATTGATCTGTAACCTGAGGGTTCATTGCACCAATTTTCCAAGTCAACAGACTAGACTGAGTAATAAAGAGATTGCATTACAGGATTCATGTGTTGAGCCACTTCAATGAAGTATTTTCTTTGTCAATTTTGTTATTTTCTTAAGTGTTTCACAGACTTGCATATTATCTAAATTGAATGAAATAACTGGAAATTTATTACAGAATTTGTTTAAGTACACTCTATCTTGAATATTTAATCATTTTAATATTTTCTTCTGATATCCAGATTAAGGAACCCTTCATTGCTCCCTAGTTTCAATTGACCCCTACCATTTCCTTCATTATCCGATTTGAGGAACCCTTAATTGCTTCTTGACCCCGATTGAAAACCACTTCACCATCCATCCTTAAGATCTGAATTTACTCAATTACCTTGCCATGTAAACACTATCTCTCGAACTTGATCCATTCTTGTTTTCTTAACATTTGACCCCATAGCCCGATGGTAAAATACATCCCCCTATCCATCTAAGTCAGTGATCCCACCACAAAATCTAAATCAAAACCCAAGTACAATCATAACTAGCCTAAAATCAATTAACTAAACAAATTTAAATCATAGAGGAAGAGCCCTCTCTGAGCATTGGGAAGGCTATATCCTAATCTCCAAAGTAGGTTTGTGGTTACCTCTATCATTTCTTTCACAACAACTCTAGAGAAATTTTGGAGTGATAATATATTGGCGACCATACTGGGGATCGAACCTCAGGATAACATATTGGCAACCATACTGGGGACCTATCCTCAGTTTAATAAAACTTTAAGGAAAACTTAAATATTATCTTTTGCCCCTAAAGGTCATTTTAGATTTGTTAAAAAGTTTCATAAAACAATTAAAAAATTAAAATTCTAGCTTTGAGGAGAACACACTATACCAGGGAAAATCTAGATCCAAACCCTGCTACAATAGTTGATGACCCTGACAGAATTTTAAGAAAACCAAAAAAGGGAGAAACTGAAGCAAGTAGTAACCAGTTAGTTAAAGTAAATTCACTCCCCAAGGAATTATCAAGTTTATAGGATATTCAGTTTGATTTATCATTTGAGCTTTCTTTGTTTAGAACCAAATCAGAAAATTCAATTCATGAAAATGTAATAGACCCTAATTTTATTCAATTCATTGAGTCAAAGAAGGTGACTATACATCCATATTTAGATCAACATGTTTTGGATACTTTTGAAAAACTATAAGCTCTAACCTCTACTTTGATCAGACATATAGATGAGGCCTATCTTCAGCAATCAGTTGAATTAGCTGCCTTAGTTGCTGCTACCCCTGAAATTTCTATAGAGTCTTCAAAAACTGTAAATACAACTTCATTTACTACCACCTCACCTATAATATCCAACACAATTCATTCCCCTAAACCAGTGAATCCTCAACTTCCTCTCCAACCAAACATCTCAAGCTCATCTAGCTCATCTACAACCATCTCAAGTTCTTCTTCAAGCACCACTACTTTTCCCCCTAGTCAAACCAAAATCTCAGCGATGGCAGACAGATATGCACCTTTGGTCCTACCAGCTCAAGTACATACCATGCCCCAAGATTACGAAAGTAGGATCTTTCTGTTTGATGTTACTGGCCAGTATACTTCCCAATAGCATGTAAACAAAAGGATTGACTATTTTGAGTTGAATGAGATTGATGAGTCTAATGTGAAACTGAGGTTATTTTCCCAAACGCCGATAGGGGATGTAAAAAAATGGTTTAAAGGTTTACCTACTAATCATATTGTTGATTTAGCTTCTTTTCATAGATTGTTTATTGATAGATGGGAAAGAAAGAAAAACCCCTTACAAATACTATCTGAATAAGAAAACATTAGAAGAGCTCCTAATGAGTCTGTTCAGGATCATTGTACTAGGTTCAACAGTATCTATAGTGCAATCCCTACTAATATTAAACCTCCACCAAACCTAGCATTAATCAAATTCCCTGATGCTTTTGACATTGGTATGTCACACCAATTAAGAGAAAGAAACCCCGAAACATTGAAACAGATGTAAAGTAATGTTGTTAGTGTAGAAGCCAATTTATTAGCTAAGAAAGCTAGGATGAGAAATGAGAAAAGAGTTATCATTAAAGAGTTAACATCCACTTTAGATGGTAAGATAGATAGTTTAGCCAAAAGTGTGGAAAGGATAATGGATATATTAGAAAACATGGAAATAAAATCTCAGTGGGAGAATCAACAAGCACCCCCAATTAGAAACCCCAACTTTAGGAAAAATCATAACACTCGAAAAAATGTTATACTAGATCAACAAATTAGACCTCCTTTCCAACAAAATTATGTTGAGGGTTCATAAAACCATGAAGAAGAGGAGGACACCCAGATAAACCTATTAGGGATTAAAAACGAAGATTTTATTTTTCTTACTTAGGAAGAACAGGAAATGTACATGTTACAACAATTGAAATTAGAATCTGGGGAGTCCTTTGACTACAAACAAGGCTATGAATCTTCTATTTGTGAAGTCCACAAATAGTATAGCCTTAGAAGCAAAAAGAATAATGAAATTCCCACTAAGAAATCGGTCCAAACCCAAACTAAGAAAATAATAGAAGCTCCTGTGACCAAAGTTCTACAAATTCTCCCTAGAAGAACTTAGGATACTTCTAGCCCAAAAATTGTAGATATAACTTCAGCTAAAACTCAAACTGAAACTGTTACTCAAGCCATTCCAAATAAGACAATTCAAAACAAAATTGCTAGTACACAAATTGAATTGCCAACTACTGATAAAGAAGATAAAAGTACACAAACTACATTTTCTAAGGAAGACCTCATACAATCAGGCAAAACTAAATTTCCATTCAACATAAAGAATGAGACAACCAAGTTGAAAATATCACTTCCTTTGACCGAGCTAGTGAAAAATGAATCATACAGAACACAAATCACTCTAATGCTAAACATAGGTGAAGGAGAAGATGCTGCAAACCTTAATGATGATCAACGTGAATTATTATTTGGTCCAGAAGTAAATGGAAAACATCAACAAGGGGGTATCCATCCATTATACATTAGATTAAATGTTCATAATAAAATCTTACATAATGCTATGCTGGACTCAGGGCATCCCATAACCTAATGCCTAAAGCAATCATGGAGAGATTAAACTTAGATATCACAAGACCATACAAGGACCTGTTTTTCTTTGATTCTAGCCAAGTAAAATGCCTTGGCCTAATTAAAGATTTGTGTGTGACTCTAGTCCAGTTCCTAACAAAGAGTATTGTTATGGACATAGTAGTTGTTGATATCCCACCCAAGTATGGAATGCTATTATCTCGCTCATGGGGAGAAAAATTGCAAGGATCTCTATAGTTAGACATGTCATATGCTACCATCTATGTTTTTGGTCAGCATAGAAAAATTTACAGAGAAGCCTTGATGAAATACATGGTAAGTAGTTTAGAAGAACCACAAAATTACCCCATATATTCCATGCATTCTAATATGGACCCATTTATCTTGTATAATTCAAACAATGGCAAAACTGAAATCATAGTTGTAGAAGAAAAATACAAAGCACTTGATAGTGAAAACATATTTCATGAGTCTCTATGGCATTTCAATTTTGATGGCTCTGTAAATAGATTAGGAGCAAGAGTAGGAGTTTGGATTCATGACATGGAAAATAATCATTCTGAAGGTCATGCCTTTAGATTAAAATTTAAATGCACAAGCATATGGCAGAATATGAAGCTTTAATCTTAGGACTGCAAATTGTAAGAACCTTGGAGCCAAGAGAGTTTCGATCATGGGAGACGCATAATTGATTATAAAACAATTTAAAGGAGAATACTCTGTGAATAATCCCAGACAATACATGGAGATTGTCCTAGATTTGATCAAGGAACTTCTTGAAACTGATTTTGCTGTTATTCTTAGGAAACAGAACATGCAAGCTCAATGTTTGGCTACTTTTTCTAGTACCTGTAAATTACCTTTTCAACCCAACCACCAGTACACAACAAAAGTAAGACACAGACCTGTTAAACTTGATAATTTGAAATATTGGCAGATTTTTTCACAAGATTCTCAAATCTATGATTTCATGAATGTTGAAGGAGAGTTTCAAAACTGTAACATAGATACAGATTGTACAGTAGATAACATCATAGATAGTGAGATAGATATAAATGATTTAGATGTAGATAAACCCACTAAATTCACTAAAGTAGAAATAGATAACTTAGAAAAAGTAGAAATAGAAGAAATAATCAATGATGATTATGAGATTTTAAACCTTAAAAATAACTTTTTTCCTAAGGGATTAGTCCCATTAGAAGATTTATTTGATTCAAATGATGTAGCTATGAAACCAAAAATGGAGCCTTTGAGAGCAGACATAGAAGAATGTAACATAGGAACAGAAGAAAAACCCAAGCTTATCAAAATATCCAAAGCATTACCTTCGGATGAAAAGCTGAAATATATAAATTTGTTCAAAGAGTTTCAAGATATCTTTGCCTGGAGTTATAAAGACCTCAAGTCTTATGATACCAACATTATTCAACATAAGATACACATCAAAGAAGATCAAAAACCCTTTAAAGAAAAGCTTAGGAGAATTAATCCAGTTCTTATGCCATTAGTTGAAAAAGAAGTACAAAGAATGTATGATGCACAAATCATAGCACCAAATAGATATTTGGATTGGGTCTCTAATTTTGTCACTACTAAAAAGAAAACAGGAGAAATTAGACTCTATGTTGATTTCACAAACTTGAACAAAGTGTCATTAAAAGATAACTATCCTCTCTCTAAAATGGACCACATTCTCCAGAGGGTGGTAGGCTCATCCAGAATTTCATTGCTTGATGGATTCTATGGATACAACCAAATCTTAGTTCAACTAGAGGATCAAGCAAAGACTGCATTTACCACTCCCTGGGATACTTTCATGGATTTAAAAATGCCTTTTGGATTGATGAATGTTGGAGCAACATTCCAAAGAGCAATGGACATAGATTTTGCAAAAGAAATCCATGACTTTCTAGTGGTTTACCAAGATGACATCATAATTTTTTCCAAATCATATAATGAACATCTAGATCACCTAAGAGGAGTTTTCATTAAATGTAGAAAATTTGGTATTTCCTTAAATCCCAAAAAGACACTCTTTGGTCTAGAAGAAGGTAAACCCTTGGGGAACATAATATCAAGAGATGGAATTAGAATAGATCCAGCTAGAATAGAGGCAATCCTGAACATCACTCATCCTAGAAACATCAAAGAATTACAATCATTTTTAGGCAAAATAAACTCTCTTAGGAGATTCATTTCTAACTTAGCAAAATTAATTAGATAATTAAATAACATGTTAAAGAAAGATTCAGCACTTAAGTGGACAGTAGAGGCTAAATAGTCTTTTGAGGCAATCAAAGAAGCCCTTACTAAAACACCAATCCTAATAAGTCCTGATTTCAAAAAAGATTTTACAATTTTTTCTTTTTCTTCAAAACATGCTATTGCAGTAGTCTTGTTGTAAAAGAATAATCAAGGTTATGAGAAACCTATTGCATTTTTCAACAAATATTTAGGATACTCTATAGTAAAGTACAACATAATGGAAAAACAAGCACTTGCTTTAGTGAAATCTGTTAAAGATTTCAGAGTGTACATATTATACTCACACATCATTTCTTATGTTCCAAATTTAATTGTAAAGGACATTCTGACACATAATGGGCTTGAAGGAAAAATAAGCAAATGGATTTCCAGTATTTTGGAATATGACATAGAAATAAAGCCTACAAAACTTATCAAAGGCCAGGTTTAGCTAAACTCATGGTTGAATCGAACTATCAGGCCTTAGATATAAATTTCATTGGTGCCCTAGATGATCAGGAAGAGATGGCGACTCCACAGATCAGTGAAGCTTTCATAGATTCACCTTGGTATGCATATATCATATTTTTTTACTAAACCTACAAGCTCCTCCTAGTTTATCTAGAATTAAAGGTAGATTTTCAAAAATGAAATCAATGAAATATTGTATCATAGATAATGCTTTATTTTAGAAATATAATGGCGGCATTTTATTGAATTGTTTATTAAAATATGAAGCTGACAAAGTTACGTAAGAATTTCATGCAGAAGATTGTGGAGGACACCTATATTGGAAAACAATTGCGAATAAGATTTTAAGGGAAGGTTTTTACTAGCCCACCCTTTTTGCAAATGTCATGAAATATGTGACCTCCTGTCACAAGTGCCAAATATTTGAGGGCAAAAGGAAGCTCTTACCATTACCTCTCAAACCCATCTCCACAGAAATGCCTTTTTAGCAATGGGGTTTGGACTTCATTGGGGAAATTCACCCATCCTCCTCAACCTAGCATAAATGGATTTTGACAGCCACAGATTACTTTATTAAAGGGATAGAGGCCATCCCTTCTAGACAAGCTATAGACTCTATCATCATTTCATTCCTTGAGAACAACATCCTTTCTAGATTTGGATGCCCCCAAAAGCTCATTACTGATAATTATGTTGCTTTCAAATTCAAGAAAATGGTTGAATTTTGTAACAGATATCACATTACCCTTGGCCATTCCACTGCTTATTGCCCTCAAGGTAATGGACTTGCATAATATTCGAACAAAATCCTGGTCAATATCATCAAGAAACTGCTAGAATACAAGAAGACTTAGAACAAAAAGTTGGTTAATGCCTTATGGGAAGATAGATTAACTACCAAAAAATCCATTAGTACATCTCCTTACCAGCTAGTATATGTAATGGATGTTGTTTTTGCATCCTCTTTAGGAGTACCAGTGATGAAAATGGTTCAATAGTTTCAAATAGAACCAAATGATATCCAAAGGAGGATAAATCAGACAATACACTTGTAACAGACCAGAGAAGAAGTCTATGTCAAATCACAAGTGATCTAGGATAAAATCAAAAAGATTTTTGACAAGAAAACCAAAGCTTATTATTTTTACATAGGTGATAAAGTACTCAAAGGGGATTCTAAAAGAGAAGAGAAGGGTAAACATGGCAAATTTGATTTCCTATGGCAAAGCCCTTATATCATTTATGGTTACAGAGGTAACAATGCATTTTTCTTGAGATAGTTAGATGGAACTGATCTACCAAGAGGACCAATCAATGTTAGAATGTTGAAGCATTACTTATTCACAGATTAATAGTAGTTCATTTTACTTTTCTCATTGTATAGAACATTGCAGAATTTAGATTGGATTGGATGGTAATTTTTTGAGGTTGAAGCCCGAAGAGAATGCTCTAAGCTTTGAAAGGTGTACCATCATATGTATGAATAAGCAGATCATAGAGGAGTAGTTACAAGGTAGCCACAGTCAAAGTTTGAAAGGCTACTGATCTTAAATTTCTTGACATTTCACCAGGAAATTCCATCCCCATGTGGAGCCATTGTTAGGGTCCTATAATAATAGGATTCATAATTTTGAATTGGCTATGGTAAGTCTTGTAATATTGTACATACTTTTGCTTTGTGCAAAATGCTTTCCCATATTAAAAATAAAAAATGTAAAGAGGGTATGTCCTAAAAGAATAATCAAAGGACAAAAAAGAAAGAAAAAGATCAAAAAAGTAAAAAATATGAACCCCAAAAAGAGATAAAAATAGATCATGAAAGTGTGCAAATTCAAATGCCACTCCTTTTACTTTTCTTTGCAAAATAAGATTGTGTGCAGCTTTTAAAAAATGCCACAATCCATGATGATCAAATAGTTTAATCTTGACTCATTCATGCTTTAAATTTCATGTTGATTGATAGAGAATAAAGATCTAGCCAAACTATTTAATCTTGGCATATCAGTAGTTAGGTAGAGAATAATAATGAGCTCATCAATTTAATCTGAGCCATTGGAAGTTATAAAGCTTAGAATTAGATAGTTTGTTTTTCAAAAGAAAAGGAATAAAGGGTCAACAAGCTCAAATTCACCTAATGAAGGAAGAAAAAACGCTAGGGTAAATAAAGGGTAGGTAGAAGAAGTTTTACAAGTGCATAAGGTTGCTAAGTCAAAAAGCACATTTATCATGCTTAATCCTATGTTTCATGTGCTGAAGGAATTGTGAAAGAGAAAGGATATTCACTAAATCTTATTTACTAATTTCCCTTCATTTCACTACACCCCCACATACTTATTTGCTAATTTCCCCTCATTATCCCTTCATTACTCATAAAAACCCTTTCCCTTCATTTTGACCTTTATCCCTTTGTCTCACACATTTCCCTACACCTTACCCTTCAAAAACTCATTCCCCCTTCCCAAAACCCCTTTCCTTAGTGTGAAACACATTTCCATTACAAATAATACGTTTCCCCCTTATTAATTTCCCTTTTCCCCTTAAAAACCCACAAAAAAACCCTTTATCCTATGTTTTTCCTAAAGTCTTGCTTTATAAATCCCCCACGTTATAATTTCCCGACACCCTTTTTTTAACCCACCAAGCCTTGGTTTATATGTAAAAACACCACAATATAACCCATAGTTTCCACCTTTATCAACCCGCTGCTTATATGAAAAAACCATCATTACCTGTTAATTAATTACAATTCATTGTAATTAAACCCCGGGCCCTGCCCACCACTTTCCAACTCCGTCCGTGCAAATTCATTGTCTGATATACCTCAGATCTCCCACCTCCAAATCCAATAGCACACAGCCATATCACGTGGATTCATCGTCTGACAGTTAACGGCCCAAGAGCATGCGATATTCATGGTTTTGGTCAGGCACTGTTTTGCTACGTGGCGGCACTAGGTTATATCACGTGCTTGCAAAAAATACCGCCTTCCATCCAAATGCAGTGTGATATGGTCAAAAACCACATCCCCACCTAAACCAAAATTTTCCACTGTTCATTCACCAATTCTCGCGCCAAAATGTAACTGTTATTGGTTAAAAGGATGAAAATGCCCCATTTTGCTCTTTTCACTTATTTTCACTCAAAACCTCTGTTAAACCAAATTAGACACCCTGAACCTCTACACGACCATTTTTACCAACTTTTTCCACCCAAAGACGCTGCATACACCCAATTTAAGTAGCAAATTGACAAATTGAAGCCTCAGAAGCCTCTGTTACCACCACAGAACCGCTTATGTGCATCAAACCATCAAATTTATAGGTATTCTTGATAGAACCAGAACGACCCTGTGAATTTAAATTATACACAGTAATTTTGCAAGGTTAATTAATTAAATTAATTAAAAAACCTTCCTAAACTGAAGAAAATCCCACTGTGCACCCAAACCCCTTTTTACAGACTATTATTACCCTCCCCACTATTCCAGAGTTTCTAAACCTTACTCCCAAAGCCATAGAAAGAGTAATTCAATTCAATAAACCAAATTAGGGCTTCCCAAACCTCTCTGGATGTAAGACCTTTACAAACCCCTCACCTAGATATTGACCACCTCCCTTTAGCCGACAGAGACTTTCAAACTAAAGATAATACTTCCCCTACCCACTTATTGAAACTCCACTACTAGAGTAAAGACAAGTTTTTGAACCAGAATGATGACATTCACCTATGGGAGTCCAATTTCCCCAAGTACTTGTTCCCATAGGTACACCTATTCCCAGAAATCATCCACTTCTACCAAGCTTGCTATGTTCCCAGTCAAAGAGCCACAATCTCCCCTGACTAGTAAGTTTTGTTCACCATTATTGCAGAATAAATTAATCAAATGCTGCAAATCTAGTCAGGCCCAAATGTGACCCCGCTTTCCATTGAAGGCTTACTTGAACTCTACACAAAGCTAGACCTTCCCAAGAAGACTTATATTTTTCAAACTTTCATCATAGAGGAGTCTCATACTCCTACAAACAGTCCTCCATATGTTGCCACCATTTTCTCTCACGGAGGCAGACAAATTATTACCATGCTCTCTTGCATTCTAGGGTACGCCACAAATGAACATGTGGATGAGGTTTTCATTTCTTTCCTTTATATCTTTTTCCCAGGCAAGCCTCCTACTACAGTTTACAATTTTGTTCAGTTCATAGCAAACAAAATCCATGAACAGTTCATCAGATTACCAATTGAGAGAGTCTTCAGATATTCATCAGTGTTATTTCATATGTTCTTGTACTTTCAGTTAGACAAATTTCCATTCAACATCCAAAAGTTAGACACCAAAGGCAATCCAAGATCTATCATGTTTTGGACACCATTGATCCGAATATGTTCCATTGTTTTTGGTTATAAAGAATTCATTGATTCATTTGTTCATCCAGTTATAAACATGCTAACCAGTAGCTATCAACCCAAAATCAATGAGGAGATTAATAGAGTTTTACAGTTGGCTAAAAATAGTAGAGTGGGAGATTGGTATATATACCAAGACCACACAGAAATCAGAATATATGGATGCGAACTTACTCCCTACAAACTACCCAAATACCTCCCCATGAGGATATTTGCATTAGAGTATTTTAGACAAATCATAAACTCTGATGAAGTTAATTTCCTGTTAGCTAGGAAGAAGACTCAGTTTAAAATGAAAAACCAATTGGGCCCTTTTATTTGTAATAATAGGGAAGTTGGACCAGAGGCAAACAAAATCTTACAGCAGATGAACTTCAAAAGAAATTTTATGTGGAAATATGACCCTAATGGAGTCATAAATAAACTAAGGCTCAAATTCAAATTGAGTCCTTTCATATATGATCCCAAGCTAGACATTGAGAGATTTTCCAATCAGTTAGAATGGTTGGAAAGCACTTTGATAGATGTGGAGAGTACTATAATTGATGTGGAAAAGCAGATTGATACTAGTTCCTTTCTGCAGGTTCTAGAACTACAAGAACATTAGACTATTACTCCCATCCTACAGACTCCAGCCAATGAGGATAGAAATGTGAAAAGAACTAGGGAAGAAGGTTCTAGCTCAGGGATGGACACCACAGATGACCAATTTGAGATCAGTTACGAGAAGAGGCCCAAGCTTAATCCTATAACTGAACAAGAAAACACCATTGATACAGTGGAAATCACTGAAACTTACAGAATGGTTGGAAGCAGTAAAGGCCCAGCAGTTTCAGAGGAAACTCACTAGACTTCTACTTCAAACACTCAACTTATTGAAAAACATCTCAGCATTGAAATCTCTTCATCCAGCAACCCTGTGGATAAAGAGAAGCACAAGGAAATTAAGTTGAGAAATGAGGCATTGAAGGCTGAGACTTATGCCCACTACTTCAAACAAACACCTACAAATCAAAATATATTTGATGTCAACCTTTGACATTAAGACTAGGAAGATGCAAATGACATTCATGTACCCTACAGTCCATCAGCCCAAATCATCAGCAGACTACAAAAGGGAAGAGTTTAAAGTATTGGCTAGGGATGTTCACCCTATTGACCAGATCGAATTCCATAAGCAGGCAGGTGAGATGATTTACTCCACCATGACAAATCAAGCAATGGTTGTGCACAAACTCCAAAACTCACTGGATAATATCACAACACAGTGTAGGCTAGAGAAGGCATCCTCACAAGCTATCCTCACAAGCTAAGAATAACAGAATCAAGTCACTAGAAGACTTGGTGATTGAGCTTGGATATAATACCAATGATGTAAAAGTTGCAGAGAAACTAATAAAGAAGAATGAGGATATTGCAATTTTAAAGAAGCAACTGAAGCTACCTCATTCAGAGCATCCACAAACCAACGAGGTCTTAGAAAGCCAAACCCAGTAGGAAGAAATGATGGATCTCATTCTTCAATTAAATTATCAATTGAAAGAAGTGATAAAATAATTGGACAGATTGATATAGTTGAAATAGGCTAGCCTTGAGACAACCACTGCCATTTCTATTCCAACAGTCACTACAACAGTTCCATCAACTTTGGCAGCTTCATTGGCCCCCACATCTCCACTAGCTACAGCAATTCCAGCTACAACAACATCTACATTAGCAACAGGTTCAACAACAGCAGCAGCTCAGCCAAGTGATGAGGCAAGAAAACTGGTCAAAGCAATGGAGGACATGTCCATTCATACCAATGAGATAAATAAACTAAAAGAACAAATAACAAGTCTGGGGGATGAGAAGAAACTGGCACAGATTATGCACAAGAACGAAGTACATAAATCAAATAGGTTAACTGAAAGAATGAAGAATTTGGAAAAAGAGTTAACATTGAAGGAGCCACTTGCACAAGCTAAAGAACAGTTATGGGCCAATACCATTCACTCTTTCAATGATATTTGGCCATCTATACAAATCATATTTGAACAAAATGGTTTATTCAAAGAAGATACTAAACCAATTCAACGAGTTACCGCTGAACTTGGAGACATGCCAGAAGAAGCCATTAGAATAATCCAATTCCTTAACTCCAAAATAAATATGAATTGTAGGAGCTGGACATAGCTGACAAGACTGGCACCATACTAGAGGTGAAAAAAGTGCTCACCAAGAGGAACTTAATGATGAATCTTGAGGACAAATGCCAAACCATGGAGCTGGCTATAAACAAGTTCATGGTTAAGTTTGATGCTTTGAGGCAGAAAGGCCTACCAAATCCCTTGGTGATAAATAACATATTGATGCCACATGAAGACTACAATAGGAAAATCAAAGAAGTGGCAAGAGATCAAGCCAATAACTCTTCTATCAAAGGGATGTCTATAGGAAAGGTTCTATACCAAAATTTTGAGAACCTATTTTACCTCCAACATGAGGCAAAACACCTTTTTGTGAACAGGCCCACCTTTGCAAAGTACACAAAAGTAGATGAAATCTACAGAAAAATGGTAAATATCAAATTACCAAATGCAAACACTTGGGAGAAATTAAATGACTTATTGTAAAATGCCAAGTAAAAGTGAAAACAATGCGGTAAAAGAAAAGCAGAAGGCTAGCTCAGATGAAAGAGTATCAGAAGAAAGAGTATCAGTTAAAAGGGAAAAGTAAAAAGAACAATCGGCGTGGAAGACCAACAATAAAGGAGAATAAACAACAAAAGATCAAAGAATAAGACAGAACAACATAATAAAAATGGACAGATTACAGCAGTTGAATATCTGCCTCTATCTTCTTGCATGGAGATATTTCTTTTTCCTAGATTAATTCCCAAGATAGTTTGGAATATTTTGTAAACTATTTTTGTATAAATACTTCATAATTCGAAGTATAGAGGGTGGATTGCTAGACATTTCTATAGTTGTATTGATTTATAACTTGAGGGTTCTTTGTACCAATTTTTCAAGTCAGCAGATTGGACTGATTAATAAAGAGATTGCATTACAGGATTCATGTGTTGAGCCACTTCAGTGAAGTATTTTCTTTGTCAAATTTGTTATTTTTTTAAGTGTTTCACAAACTTGCATATTATCTAAATTGAATGAAATAACTGGAAATTTATTACAGAATTTGTTTAAGTACACTTTGTCTTGAACAGTTAACCATTTTAATGTTTTCTTCTAATATCTAGATTAGGGAACCCTTCATTGCTTCCTAGTTTCGATTGACCCCTACCATTTCCTTCATTATCTAGTTTGAGGAACCCTTCATTGCTTCTTGACCCTGATTGAAAACCAATTCACCATCCAGCCTTAAGATCTGAATTTGCTCAACTACCTTGCCCTGTAAACACTATCTTTAGAACTTGATCCAGTCCTATTTTATTGACATTTCACCCCATAGCCCAATGGTAAAAGCAATCCCCCTATACATCTAAGTCAGTGATCCCACCACCAAATCTAAATCAAACCCCAAGTACAATAATAACTAGCCTAAAGTCAATTAACTAAACAAAGTTAAATCATAAAGAGAGAGCCCTCTCTGAGCATTAGGAAGGCCAGATCCTAATCTTCAAAGTAGGTTTGTGGTTAGCTCTATCATTTCTTTCACAACAACTCTAGAGAAATTTTGGAGTGATAACATGTGGAGCCAACTAAAACGTTGAGCACATGTGGGGGCAATTTGGTTGCTAGCTGACCTTGACGAATTGTCCCATAACATAAATAAATTAATATCTCCATGAATACATGTCGAAATCGGATGATATTTAGATCAATCCTACACCTCTCGATGAAAGGAATCCAAGCAAAATATCAGTTGCCATGAATAAGTAGACCTACATGGTGTTTGGCCCTAGCTAGCATCGATCAAGCAGAAGGTAAGCACAGGTATGGTAAAACAATATAATGATCCAAAATTAGAGGTACCTATATTGCACCCATTGTAAATATCGGTGTGTGTACTGTAATTATTATATGAAATTCCTGTCTTGCACTTTTGTATTTGAGTTTTTCCTTATGTTAAAGTTGAACCATTAACAGTTCCAAAATGAGCAGATTTTTAGTATCTTCAGTACTATTATCCATTGCATATGTTTCTTTGCTTTGAAAGGAATGATTTTATTGATTTATATTGTTCATGTATGTATGCTTTTATCAATTTTTCATGATCACTTTTGACATGTTTGAAGGAAATTTAATCCATATAGTGAACAAAAAAATATATGTCATATGTGAACAATGTAAACTTTGAAACGGGAACTGACATTGTTAGCTGTTTCGTAGAGATAGCAAAAGAGTAACTCGATTTTGAAAATTGGGTATACAGAACACACATATTTTTTTTTAGAGCATAGTTTTTGGCACTTCAAATTTTCTTATGTACATTACGTTTTAGAATGTTAGTAATATGCATACTAATTTAAAAAAATGGTGATTCTGCATCAGGCTCTTTTTTTAAAAAACCTATTTTTTGACTTTAAATTTTCTAATGTATGAAATGTAAATACTTATTTTCTAAATTTAACAAATTTTAACACTTTAAATTGTTATTCAATATATATATTATATCATATATATATATATAAATAATATAATTAATATTAAAAAAGACAAAAAAAAACATAAAAATTGTATATATTATATAGATATATATATATGTGTGTGTTGGTAACCATAAAAAAAGTTGGCAAAAAAAAATTATTAAACTATAAATTAATAATTAAAATAAAAATTTTTAAAAAAGCATTAACCAAAAAATAATATATATATACTATATATATATATAATATATATATATATATAAGATATAGATATATATAATATAAAGCCAATAAAAATCTAAAAACTATAAAAAAAAAAAAACAAATGTACTTAAATTTTAAAAAAATAAATAAATAAAATTTAATTATATTCTATTATATAATATATATATATATATGATTAAAAAAAAAAACCATTTAAAAATTAAAAAAATAAACAAAAAACATATATTTTCAATTTTTAAAAAATAAAAAACATTTAAAGCTTTAAAAAAACATATATTTACGATTAAAACTTTAAAATATATATCTGCACACAGCTCCGCCGCCCAAGGCCATGCCCCCATGGTCGGTCAGGTGGTGGCTATTCGATTCTCGGAATCAGAAAAACATTTAAAACTTTAAAAAACGTATATTTACGATTAAAACTTTAAAAAATATATTTGCACGCAACTCCACCACTCAGGGCCACGCCCCCACGAGTAGTCAGGGGGTGGTTATCCGATTCCGAAAATTGGATAGCCACCCCCATGGGTGGTCAAGCGGTGGCTATCTGATTCTCAGAATCAGATAGCCACCCCCACGGGTGGCCGAGTAGTGGCCATCTAATTCTGAGAATCAGATACCCACCGCTCGGCCACCCCCACGGGTGGCTGGGTGGTGGCTATCTGATTCCGAGAATCGAATAACCACCCCCATGGGCAACCAGGCGATGGCTATTCGATGCTGAGAATTGGATAGCCACCCCCACAAGCATCCAGGCAATGGGTATTCGATTCCAAGAATCGGATAGCCATCCCCATGGGTAGTTGGGCGATGGCTATTCGATTTCGAGAATCGGATAACCACCCCCACCGACGGTCAAGCGATAGTTATCCGATTCTCGGAATCAGATAACCACCCCTTCACCGCCCTTGAGGTGGATATCTGATTCTCAAAATCGGATAGCCATCACTCGGCCGCCCGACTATCCGATTCTGAGAATCAGGTAACCACCACATAACCACCCCCACAGGCGACTGAGTGGTGGCTATCCGATTCTAAGAATCAGATAGCCACCACCCAACCGCCCGTGGGGGTGGCCGGGAAGTGGCTATTCGATTCTATTAATTTTGTTAT
>APFE030634803.1:93252-158284 GCA_000404065.3 Pinus taeda | reverse complement strand
AAAAAAAAAAAAAATGTTATTCCAGC
Organism: Pinus taeda; assembly: GCA_000404065.3. NCBI lineage: Eukaryota > Viridiplantae > Streptophyta > Pinopsida > Pinales > Pinaceae > Pinus > Pinus taeda. The sequence continues at coordinate 158,258 of APFE030634803.1, read as the reverse complement.
GTCAACACTTTTCGTTTTAAGGGTGTTTTTTGCACAATTTTTGCACATAAAAATTCGGTTTTATTGGTATTTTTTTAAAATGTTGAAAATTGACCCTAAAAAAAATTCATCGTTCCATTATTAACACTTTTCATTTTCAGACTGTTTTTTGCACAATTTTTGCACAAAAAAATTGTTCTCACTGCCATTTTTAAAACATATTCAAAATTGACCCTAAAAAAAAGCCATCATTCTAGTATACATACTTTTCGTTTTTAACACTGTTTTTCATGTTTTTTCGGGGGTTTTTGGGAAGAATTCTCATTTTGAGTTTATAGTTCTTGTTTCAAAGTTTACATTGTTTGTGATGTTTTATTAAAATTAAATTAATTAACTATTTAATTAAATTAATTTTTTTTAATCAAATTAAATATCGTAATCACATAATAATTTCCATTATTGTGTTTATTTTGAGATCTTATAGCACATATGTTTTCAACGTTCCTAGGTAATATAATACCAATATATCATGAAAATAGACAATAACAAATGGATCTATAAAAGGGCATGGTATATCATTAATTAACCTCATAAATGTAGTTGGTGCATTGCATCAAAAAAATGGCATGACAAACCACTCATACAGACCTTGTCTATTTTTAAAGGTAGTCTTCCAGGTATCTTCTTCTCTGACTCGAACCTAGTGATATCTAGACTTTAAGTTCACCTTGGTCAAATATTTACCTATTGCAACTAATCCAGTAGATCATCAATCCTGGGTAGGGGGTAGTTGTTCTTGAGTATGATTTTGTTCAGCATCCTGTAATCAATACATGTCTATTAAGTCCCATCCTTCTTTGGTACAATGATGATGGGTGAACCACATGGTAATGTTCTCGGTTGAATGACACCCTATTATAGTAGTTGTGACAATAATTTCTTTACCTCACCTTCTTCTATAACAAACTACATGTACAACCCAATGTTCAACAATGGGAAGTCTCGAAATAGATGGATCTCATGCCCCACTTCCCTCTTGGGTGGTAACCCTTTAGGCTCCAAGAAAACATTCTTGTATACCTATAGAAACTCTTCTAGTTGTTGTTTTTTTTCTTAGTACACCCCTCCAGGGATTCCTTTTCTCTTACTAACTCTTCTAAAGATTGATTCTCTATTAAAAGTAGTAAAACAAACTTCTTGCTAGAATTAATTAGATTTTTGGCTTGCTTGTCACCTACTAGTGAAATTTTTTACTTTCCTTTGTGTGCATTGATGGTGAATTATTTTCCATTTGTTACAATTCTATATTGGTTGACTCCTCACATGAATATTGCATCTTGCATATACATTTAGTGACTCCCAAACACTGGTCCACATGCATCAAGGGGAACTATATCTAGTTTTAATTTATCAATAATAGAAAATAAAATTTTGCATTATTATTTTTTACCCTTAACTCTGTAACCTTATTTATTGATCTCAATGGATATGGGTTGGGATGATCGCAAACTTCCAACACCAATTTTTAGACCAACTTTGTTGCAATGAGATTTTCTTGTGATCATGAGTCAAGTAGAGCAACAATATTTGTCTTCTTGATCTGTATCATTATGTGGAAGAGTTTGGTCATTTCTTTCTCTTCCTTTTTTTGGAGTATACTTAGATTCACCTCCTTCTATATTAACATATAGAAGATCTTCTCATCCACGTTTGAGTTGCTTTCAACCTTGTTACTTGAATCAATGTCCATGACATTCTTCTTCTTATTGTCTTTCTTTTTTTTTCCAGTTAAGATTCAGATGAAACTTCCAACACTTCTCCTCTATATGACAATCAATATTACAGTGGTTTTAGTGGTTGTTGGGATCCTTGCACTAGTGTCACTTGTGGTTGTTTTCTTTTTATCTTTTCCCCCTTTCCACTTCTTCTTCCCCATCTTAAAAGGTCTTGGTTCCCCTTTCTCTTCGATCCACTTGATTTCCCTTTCTTCTGGCCTATGTTCTATAGGTATTATGCTTTTACATAAGCCTCATCCATTGATATGGGCTTAAACAACATCAATTGCATTTGCATATCACTATGTAGACCCAATAGATACTTAAGGAGTACATATGGGTTCTTTGGGTAGATACCCAACATTATGGCCATATTTTTGAACTCTATGGTGTACTCATATACACTTAGCCCCTACTTCTGCTTGAAGTAGTGCCACTAGATCCACTGGTCATCTACCATACCTGATAAGGCAAGATTGTGACTTTATGAGGATTTTAAAGTCCTCCCACTTCATCTTTGGAGGATACCCTTCCAACCTTAAGGTCTCCATGTGAATTTCTGACCATGTCAGGGGATGCCCCTCTAATTTCAGTTGCACAAATGTAATCTTCCATTCTCCTCTATATGATGAACATTAAAATAAACTTATAATTTCTATAACTAGTTATTTAGCTTCAAAACATTGATATCACCTTTATACAACTTTATATTAACCTTCACTTCCATTTTGAATAGGAACTATGAATGGTTCATGGCACTTTATCTAGGGTTATCATTTTCAAGTCTTTTGTTTGGATCATTCTTTGTTTCTTCTAGATCTCCTAATCCCCCCTTTGATCATAACTCTAAATTTCAAACCCCATCTTCTCTGAATAACCCAAGATTATCGGCCAAGGCCACCATGAGGAGATTCACATTTCGACTTCTATATGCAACTTGTGCTTCTAACTATGAAAATGTCTCCTTTGTGGGATCATGAAGGTTATTTACAAATTCACTAACCATAAATAGGTTTTATTCCTTTTGGCTTAGCCAATCTAGATTCTCTGCAAATCTCCATAATATACCCAAAGAAAATTTCTATAGTACTAATATGATTCAAAAAATGTTGTGGATATTCCATCAGATAGTTCATCACAACAAATTTGATCAATTATACTTAAAAACATGAAATCTATAGTATGAGGCTTTATTTCTCTTTAGATATCTAGATCTATATATTATTGTTTATTGTGTATGCATGAAAAATAAAATTTATGCTAAAATTAGAGATAAGAAAAATAAAAACTAAAAAACCACATTTGACATAAGATATATCCTAGGAAAACTTTTGATAGAAAACCTAGCTATAATTTAAGGTTGCTCTACTCTCTTTCTCTAAATAGAAAATGACTACAAGTACAACGAAGTAATGCATGTGGCATATGGGCTACTATAGTGCACATTTCTCTCACTATCCCTCTTGACTTCTCTATTTGTATATGAAACAAAATTCATTTGAAAATAATAGAACCCCTTTTCATCCTAGCGGTCAAGCTATAACAAAGCCTAATAGCCTACTAGTTGTTGGGTCTGACTCCCTGAACTATTAAAAATATGTAGAATATGAAACCTTGTAGAGTATTTTAATCATGATCATGTGGCTAGCCCCCTTTCCATGAATAATGTACCTGATGTGGCATCCTCATGATTTATAGTGGTGCAAATAGTAAGATCAACTTCCAAGTGGCATAATTTTTGCATACAGACTCTAATTGAGGCAATCCTTGCACTATTGGAAAAATATTTGTGTGTAGAACATGAATAAAATGTGTGGTCCTAAAGAATAAAAATTTTACTCCCAAAAAATTCCGTTTGATGCCCCACAATTCTCTTTGAAGTTTTCAAAACCCAATTTTCCAAACTTAATCCCACCAATAAAAATGGTCTTGTGAGATAATTCCTCCCCTTTTCCCACTCTAAAAGCATTGATATTGATGGAAAGCAATATAATGATCCAATATTGGAACCATATAGAGCTATATTTATGTACACGATGGTGAAAGCATCATTGACTACGATCTACAAGATGGGTTAAAAGTGAGCAATTGCAAATGATTAGAGATGTTCACACCGCCAAGGTTCAAAGGGAACTTTGGTGTAGGTAAGATACTAAGCAACTTATAGAGATATATGTACTAGCCTTGTTACCCACAAAAAGTGGGTGACCCCATAGGAGGATTTTTATTCCTAGATTTCTCTTCAACTAGTAGAAAACAACCCCTGATAGCCACCAATGTAGATGACATATTGTGCCATTTGATCTCCACTCCCTGGGCCAGTCATATGTGCCCTTTCCCATCTACCGAGAGTGTATGTTTAAAGGTGAGCCATTCAACCCTAAAGGTATTTTTTTCATTATGCAATTGGGTGATTATGCTTGTTTTTCCCTGTGCATATTTGGCATGGAATATTGGGTGACTTGGAAGGAGGAAGGGTTTTGAATATAGTTTTGTTCCCTCACCTTAAATGGGGAGTTAATCCTCAATCCTAGTTCACTAGGATCTCCCCTATTGGCTTATAGATTCAGGAACGACATTACTCAGGAAACCTTGATTTTGGTGCATGGTCCCATTTTCCCATTTCACACTTTTCACTTCCCTTTTGTTGTGCTATTCAACAACCTACCCATTTATTGATTTAATAGTTAATTTTCTATTAATAAATGGGTACCCTTTATTAAAAACCCTCCAAGAAAAATTTAGCACTTAGGTGCTTTCTTTTAAACTTTTAGAAATAAATCAAGATATCAAGTCAAAAACCCTTTAAGACTAGCAATTCTCGCCTTTTCGCATACCGCTGGACCAAGTGTGTTAAAGGGTTAATTAACGAACAAAATCTGCAAATTGTGATAGAAGAGATCACCATATTTAACTTAGATATTATTAGAATTTTCATTCAAAGCTAAGACTTAAGGAATTTCCTATAAAATAAAGCGCTCATCACAATCGCATATTGGCTTTCACAAAGGACACAACTCACAAAGCATGTTGAATATGTGAAATGTGATATTGCAGTAGAGCAAGTCAATACTTATTGTGACACTTTACTTAAAAGCCAATCTTATGAACTGTGAGAGTTCGCGATATGTGATAAAACCTGGACCCGAAAAAATCAAATGTCATAAATTCTAAGTTAAGTCTAACACTTAGTGAAAAGCACTTTATGAAATAATTACTCATTTAGGCAATCTACACTCTAAACAATGAAGAATATGCCACTCATCTTGCATCCCACAGAATATTAAAAAAGTCTAGGAAAACGCACGACCAAAAATGCAATAGTGCGATATTGCGATAATCTTATCGCAATCACAAAATCGGTTTTCTCGTAATTTAAACCCACCACCTTAAATTTTTTCTTTCCCGTTTGTGATGCAGTAGTTTAATGAGTAATAAAGGCAACGATAAGAGACCATACTGGCTATTTAATAAGTTTAATGGCATTTATGTTAAAGGGAGGCTCGACGTGATACAATATCTTCTCATCTGCATTTTGAATAAAAGCTCATTTTTTGTCACCTTTTTTAGGTTAACTGTATCATTTAATTCTCACTGTCATTCTCGCTTGTGTTTATCCGATAACTTCCATTTTTCTCCATTTCAGGAAACCTCCACAGAGAACAAGATTGGAAAGAATGGTGAAGAAGGGAAAGGTGACTGCATCTGAGAAATTAGACATGGTGCCACTTTTCTCTAATACCACATGCAGCAAGGACGCAGGAACCACGACATGGGAGGCCATGTATAACTTGTTAGAACAAGAGCAGCCCAGGCCGCTCATAACAAAGGCCATGGTTGATGCTCAAGAGTCATCTGACGCCTCCTATTTTGAAACAACATGTTCATTCCTGCACCGAATAGCTGTGAGACCAAAGATAATACCATACACAGATATAGTCAAATGGGTAATTGATGAGGTAGACATCTCATATAGAACCTTCAAGAATAACACGAAAGAGGTCATGGGGTCTTTCTCAGCAGATAACCTACGACTAATGTACCAGTTACCAGAGCCTCAAAATCTTTACAACAAACATGTCCTTGAGCAATTTGCCAAAGAAAATGAGGACCTGTTAAATGTTATGGAAAACTGGAGTTCAAGCGGAGGAAAACTCAAACGGGACAAAAGTGGCATGTACTCAATGGAATCCATTTCTCCCCCTCATAGTTTTGCATCAGCAATGATATGTAGGTAATTCGGTAGACCTAATAGCACCAAGTTTTCCATGGAATGGATCCTTCTAATAGATGCAGCAGTGAATGCAACAATTATGAATTGGGCTCAAATTTTATCAGACAATTTAGCAAAGGCCATTATAGAATATAGAAGGAAAAGAAGTCCTTCTTTAAGGATTATTCTCCCTTTCCTCATGAGTGCTTTTGTTATGGATGTAATTTGTTTTTGTTCTCAGTTTCCCAATATGGGATGGAAGTGGACTGTATAGAACTCGCTTCCCATACATATATACCATAAAATTTTGTGGGAATCTCAATTTCACCCCCATTTTTATAAAATATGTCAAGGGATTATGCTACATATTCATAAAGCAGTGTTCGATAGAGTTGCCCCTAGGTTTTATAAAGAGTTTGAAGTAGATATCTTGCCAGTAGCCAAATGGTTTGGGGAAGAGACATTCACCTACATCATATTTTTTGGGAGCATTTCCTCACCACATGTCCTCCCATATTATGTCCCTGACAAACTAATGGCTAGAGAAATAGCCTACCAAACAACAAGGCAAGGATTGAACAGAGGACTGAAAGAGAAGAAGAAGGCCATTTGGCCTATATTCCCATTATAATGTGGTGCTTTTGCACTACACAATTATGGACATGCATTAAAAGAAGAAGAGATTATTATGTCTTTTAGATTAGCTACAGTTCCAGGAAGGCAATATGACCCAAATGGCACTGTTAAGGAATTTACTACTATGGTAAAAGTTAAGTAGTTCACCCACGAAGAGGACACCTTTGATGACCTCTTCCTACAAGCAGAAACATTTTCACAAGTTTTGCATATGGCATCACTACTTTTGACCCCGAAAGATATTAATGCTTTCCATGTGTATAGGAAAAAGATATTATTAAAGGTCCCATTGGATCTACTACAAATTGAAGCAATAAGGGAGCCAACTCCCAGCCTAAGCTTGGTGGGAAGCTCCAAAGAAAACTTTGAAGAAGAAGCCCAAGAAAGGTGGACACATGAGTCCGAGAACTCAAAGTGACAGTCTCAAAATGGGGGAGAAAACACAAATAAAGAGTTTGAAAAGGTCACAGCTAGAAGTGCAAAGAAGACAGTCGAGCAAGCCTTAGCAAAGAAATAGGTAGAGGTTGCTTCTCATTCAACTTAGTCAGGTAAAGCTCCAATCATTGACCTAGAACAAGAATGGGAGCAGTTCAATAAAAAGCTCCACACAGACACAAAACCTGAGCAAACATCTGAAATACACACTCCCAAGAAAACACATCATAAAGAAAATCCAAAAACAACAGGGGAAGGAGCTACAAGCACTTAGGACATTGAGATCATTCCTACTATTCCTACTTTAGATATTGTCTTAAGAATTGAGGAAATACCTCCGTTAGATGTATTCTATTGTCCAAACCACAAGGTTGTAATCAAAAGACAAAGGAAGAAAAGGAAACTGGACACCATGGTTGTTATGACTCTAGAAAATTAACCAATGGATAGTGTATGGAAGGACTCGCCTATCGAACCATCTGAGAATCTCACAAAGTTGTCGCAGTTTGCAAGAGCCTATGCCACAATAACCATTGACAAGGCGAAAGAGGTTCGAATGCTGCTGAACGAAAAGGAACAAAAAATTCTGCTACTAGAACAACAATTACCCCAAGAAAAATCTAATCATCAAGAAGAATTACAAGTAGCCCATATCTAAAGAGAATTCGAATAGATGAGGATGAAAAACCAAGGTAGCTTAGCAGAAAAGGATTCAAAAATACAATCCATTATAGATAAATTCAAAGATAATCTGCAAATCGATGAGTTCATCAAAGAAGCACTCAACCTCAATTCCCTACTAATTTAGCAAAAAGAAGTATTTGGCCAAATAATCTCACAAATATATCCTTATTGCAATACGAGTGATAAATTAACAAACCAAGTTATTTATATGAGATTTGAGTACAATGAAATCCATAAAAGGGTTTCTAAATTTATCACTTGGCAAAAATCAGAGGATGGAAGAAAGGCTGACGTACCAAAGCTAGAAGAGTCTCTTAAAGATGTTCTATTTATAGATTGGGATTCTTGGTTGAAACAGGAAGAAAGGGAAATAGCGATAGGAGCGATAGTAGCAAATAGCATAATAAGAGCCATTAGAACATCAATTAGCCCAAAAAAATCTAATCAACAAGCAGAATTACAAGTAGCCCATCTCCAAAGAGAATTCAAATAGATGAGGATACAACACCAAGCTAGCTTAGCAGAAAGGGATTCAAAAATACAAGCCATGATAGGTAAATTCAAAGATAATCCACAAATCAATGACTTCATCAAAGAAGCACTCAGCCTCAATTCCCTACTAATTCAAAAAAATGAAGTATTTTTCCATAAAATCTCACAAATAAATCCTTATTGCGAGACTAGTGATAAATTAACAAACCAAGTTATTGATATGATGTTTGAGTACGATGAAATCAATAAAAGGGTTTATGAATTTATCACCTAGAAAGAATCAAAGGATGGAAGAAAGGCTGACCTACCAAAGCTGGAAGCATCTCTTAAAGATATTATGTTTACGGATTGGGATTCTTGGTTGAAACAGGCAGAAAGGGAAACAACGATAGCAGCGACAACAACAAATAGCATAATAGAAGCCATTAATGAAAATATTCATGGCACCAATCTTGTCAAGGAGTGTGTACCAGGGTTTCTTCTGAATGTCAAACAACTAGAGCAAAAGTGGAAACAGGCAGCGCAGGAAAAGGAGGAGGCAATCAAACAGTTAAACAAAAGGAATTAGGAAACATACTGGAAATTTCTAGTAAAACCACATAGCCAGTGGATGACTCTATGGTTTTTAACAACCTCTACACAAAATATGGTGCCAACACTGACAGATGCCATATTTGTTGGGCAGTTAAAATCTAAAATCGGCCAGGCGCCTCAGCTCAAGCCAATGACTAATAGTTGTGACCTTAGAGATCAAGTTCAAAGGAGTTAGTCATTAATTTATTTTTCTTTTAGTTTTATTTTTGCATATTCTGAGGAAGGTTGTTTGAAACCTCCCTAGCTATTTTTGTAATAATCTATTTTTAGTCATATATTTTAGTATTTAAACCCTTCTCATGCATTTAGAGAGGGGTCCAGTAATTTTATCAAAAACACTATTCAAAACATTACACTTCTATACTTTGAGGACTTTTTGATGAAATGAATGGAACAGGATCTATTTTTCTTTAAATATCTAGTATGCTCTACTGAAATGCATTTTTGTACTCTTAGAATGTGTTGGATTGAATGAGATTGGGTCGATGTCGCTAAAGCGCATGAGTAGGACTTATCATATATGGTACTTTTATCATATGATTATGTTTTATTTATGTATTAAGCAATAATTATTCTTTCAATTGTTTTGTGTATAAAAGTCAAAATTATAGTTTTGCATTATTTCACTTCTGTATGATGTTAGCTCGATTCCATTTTGAATACATGAACGACTTTTATATGCAATATATTTTTTCTTAATCATTTTGTCTAACTATTTATCCAAAACTATTATTGTTAAATGATTTAATTTCTTTTGGCAGTTGAATGATATTTATTACCAATTGCTATCAGACATCATTGTAGATCACATATCATATTTTATTCTCGAGTATATTATAGTTAGATAATGTCAGATTAAAGAGATATGCATGTGTTTAGTAGTTATATTAAATTACACTTAGCTTAGTCATTTCCCGTTACATCCTATATCATTCCATAAACATTATTAAATCAAAACCTTTCTGGGAAACTGGTCCTATTATCCCCAATCAGAGCCACTATACCAAATGGAAAAGGAGTTTCTTTCAAGGTTCGGACCCGATGGTTTTCCCCCATGTTGTCGCAACGATTTTTGAGGCTTCAACATTTTGGCACTAGAAGGAGCGCCTAACTATGAATGGCAAGCAAATCCAAATCAGAAAGCCATTCTAAGAGTAAAAATCCCTCACCATCACCTCCAACTTCTCTGTCACATTCCAAATCCCCAAATCCTAGGTGTGAAGTTGTGAAGAAATCCTCAGAATCCACTACTGTGATTACAAAGAAATCATATCAATCTTCTTCTACAGAAACCCCCGAAGTTCAGTCTTTAATTCATAAATTGCAAGGGATTTCTTTGTCTCAAGAAGAATCTGAATTATCCCAAGCTAGTGTTTCTTCTCAATGTCCTTCCTCTCAAAGGTTAACCAGGTCACAGAGCGAAAAATTTGCGATCCCCCCATTTGAATTCCCCCTACCAAACCCTCGAAGGAAAACTAAGAAAACACAATCTAAAGTTCATAGTGTGATTCTAACATCATCACCTGAAACACCTTCATTCATTCCATCATCTTCCTTACAAGATCAATCATCCACATCACAACTCCATATCGTGATTTACATTGGTACTAGAGTAAAAGCCTCCTCTACCCAATCACCTTCAAATACTGGAACATCTTCCTCTACACAGATACCCATGATGGGTCAAATACCATGGAAAAATCTAGGAGTTGCTCAAATGGCAGGACCATTACATCCACTACCTGCACATCCAATGAAATGGTTGCCAAAATTTAACTCTAATGATGGTCTACCTACTAAGGAATAGATAAACAACTTCATGTTGTCCATAAAATATGAATGGAGTGGTAGAAGAAGATGTAGTTGTAAGATTATTCCCTTGTACCTTACAAGGATCAACAGGATCATGGTATTTTTCATTATCATCTAGTCCATTAATAGTTGGAACTTGAGATGCCTTTCAAGAGCAATTCCTAACCAAGTTTAGAGATGACCAATTGACAATTACGCTTCTTAATGATCTCTCCAAATTGAAAGTTGAACCTAGAGAACCAATTAAGGACTTCATTTCACGTTTTAATAAGTTATTGAATAAGATCCCAATGACATCCAAGCCAAGTGATGAAGTTAAAAATGAATGGTACATTTCTGCACTTCCCTCAAACACAGTTATTTTTGTTGATAGGGTTGCCAAACCTACTTTGGAAGAAAACATGAAAGAAGCCATAACTGCAGAAAAACACATTTTCGATTTAGATAAGAAGAATGCATTAGAATAAAAAAAATATAAGACGGTAAATTTTAGGGATGAATCCAAGAAAAAAGAACCTAAGATCCTTTTGATCTTGAAGGTCTACAAAAAGTCCTTAAAACGATGTCCAATGAAATGGTTGACATTAAAAAATAGGTAGCTGAGACTTCCTCAAGGAAAGCTTACAGACCTTACAAAAGAAATCCTTCCTCTGATCCTAAGCCTCCAAGTACAATATCAAATGTTGAATTAGATGTGGAGGAAAAAGAAATCTCAAGTTGAATTACAAGGAATGTGGGATCTCATCCTTCCTAATGAAGAATCACAAGAAGCATTAGTCGTTGCAACCAAGAGTAGAAGCACTGTAGATTTGCCACAAACAAATCAAAAATAGAAATCATCAACTCCAAATCCCAAAGATAAATCAATAGGTAAGAAATCTCCCCCCAAATCCAATCAAACCACTCCTCCTTGATCAAATTCTTCACCTTCAGCCAAAACCCTGCTAGTATCTGATGAAATGGAATACAACATCATCGAAGATATGAAAAATACTAGGGTGAATATTACATTCCATGAGCTTAGCAAGTTAAAACATCAACATAAGCTATTTCTCAAAGAGCTAAAAGTAGCCACTACTTCTCCTCTTCCCATTGTTGTAATATCACAGGATTCTCAAGAAATGGGAAGACCTCCTACTACCTTATCAGAAAAAAATCAGTTCAACTGATATCGCTATAATAGGAGAAGATCTGAATCCCATACACCTCCATTTCTTTCGACTTTTGAAGTTTTCAATAAAAATATACACAATTGTTTAGTTGATTCTTGAGCTTCATCCAACATTCTACCAAGAACAGTTTGTGCGAAATTGAATGTGGAACCCCAAAAATATGTTGTTTGCATCAAGTTAGATCAATCTCAAGTCGAAGTTATAGGAGAAGTCAATCAAGTCACTATTAGACTCCCATCAAACCGAAAGTATGTCAATTAATTTACATTCTTGTGGACGATATCCCAGAATTCTACGGTTTAATCCTTAGTAGAGACTGGTTTGAAAATATTCATGGCTATTTTGCAACCGACTGGTCCCATATGTGGCTTCCTTATAATGGTAAGCCGAATCAAATAAGGGTTGACCATGAAAAAAATCAAAATTATATTGTTACAAAATTGGAGGGAGAAAATTAGATCGTCACATATAGCAGCAATATCATTGGAAATTATTCAGTTGCATCATTTCTAGGTAACTTTAATGCAAATACCTCACCCTTCTTGGAAAATTATGTTATATCGCAAGTTGAAAATTATTCTCAAACAGATTCTTCTAAGTGTATAAATTTTGTAGATAAACTTGTATTTGAGTCTTTATTTTGGAAATTATATTTTGATGGATCTAAATCTAACGATGGAGCTGGAGTTGGATGGATATTAGTTAGCCCAGAAGGGGAAAAAACTATGTTAGCATGAAAACTTGAATTCAAATGCACAAATAACACTGTCGAATATGAAGCATTAGTTCAAGAGATATATAAAGCCATCGACCTTGATATCAAATATCTTCAAGTGTTTGGAGATTTGGAAATTGTAATTAAATAGGTGAGGAATAATATACACTATCTCTCCGGACATTTGAAACATTATCAATCATTAGTCCAAGACCTCACCTCCCATTTTACAACATTTAATATTTCCCCTATCCCAAGACTCCAAAATGCAAGTGCCAATATTTTGGCTAATGTGGCATCCAAGTTCATTCCACCAGGAGATTTTAGCCCCGATCGCTTTTCTATTGAATTAATTTTTAGGCCTTCTATTCCCGACAATATCACCAATTGGCGAGTCTTTAACAATGATCCAGATATCATAAGTTTTCTAACATCTGAAGGCTCTTACGATGACCATATAATAGATGAAGATCAACATGATAGCCAGCTTAAGCAAGAAATAACTTCAAATTCCATACCTAAATTTGTGGTTAATCTGGAAGACTTATATGATCTTAAGGACATGTTCAAAAAACCCACTAACACAAAACTTCAAAGTTCAACTTTGAGGTTTGAATTAGTTAATCTTGGAACTGACCTTAAACCTCAAAATATCAATCTGGGACTTGGTCTTACACCTAATGAAATATTAGACTTTATTCATTTGTTAAAGAAATACAAAAAATTATTTGCTTGGAACTATGAAGACCTTAAGACATATGATAATTCCATCATTCAACATGCCATTCCCATGATATTTGATGAAAATACTGTACAACAAAAGTTGAGAAAGATTCATCCAAATTTAGAAAATCAGATCAAATCTGAATTGAATTTTGCTTCTCAAAGCCAAAATAATTTTTCCTTTCAAGCATTCAAGGTGGGTTTCTAACCTTGTTCCAGTTAGAAAAAATAATGGTGATATTCGAATATGTATAGACTTTCACAATCCCAACAAATCTTGTCAGAAGGACAACTTTCCATTACCTCCTATGGAACAGATACTGCAATTAGTTGCAGGCTCAGAACTGATGTCTTTTTTGGATGGGTTTTTAGGTTATAATCAGATTCTCATACATCTCGATGACCAGTTAAAGACTATATTTGAAACAAAATGGGGCACTTATGCCTACCAAAAGATGCCATTTGGGTTAATCAATGTTGGCACAACATTTCAAAGAGCCATGGACATAGCTTTCAAAGGATTGGTGAATAAATCAGTGGTAATTTATTTAGATGATATAATTGTGTATTCAAAAAAGTGCAGTAATCATTGAAAGGATTTAAAACAAATCTCTGAGCGTTGTCAAAGATACGAAATTTCTCTCAATCCCAATAAATCTTTCTTTTCTTTGAGTGAAGGAAAGCTCCTTGGATTTATCATATCCAAAGAAGGAATTATCATTGATCCTAATAGGATAAGAGAAATTTCTGAAATCTTTTTGCCTCATAATAAAAAATCCATGCAATCTTTTCTAAGTTAGATAAATTTTGTCAAAAGGTTTTTGCCTGACTTTTCACAAATTTTTTTACCCCTCCAATCTATGATTAAGAAAAGTTTTGTTTTTAAATGGGGACATGCTAAGCATGAAGCCTTTAATCTAATTAAACAAACAATCATAAATTATCCCTCTTTAGCAACTCCAAATTTTTCTAATCATTGCATTTTATATACCTTTTCTTTCAAGACACCATATGTAGCTATATTGACATAGGTCAATGATTACAAAATCAAAGCACCAATTTCTTTTTTTACCTCCAATTTGCAGGGAGCTAAATTAAATTATTCATACGTTGAAAAACAAGCTTTTGTTGTTTTCAAATAAATAAAACATTTCAGACCCTTTCTTCTTAAAACTCACACTAAGGTAGTAGTCCCATTCTCAACAGTGAGAAATTTACTAATGCAAAGATAAGTAGGCGAGAAAAGAGAAAATTGGGTAACAGCACTGCAAGAATATGACATTTGTTGGGTGTGGAGCCTGATTATATTCTGTATTCAAAGGTATTGTTGCATCGGACCCCAATTCATAATGGGGCGGCAACGCCGCTCGTAAAATATTCGATGCAGGGGGTTCCAGGGGGGGTTGTGACCTTTGGGAGCCCCCCCTTGGTGGGGGAATGGGGGGAAATGCCCCCAAAGCTAAAAATAGATGTAAAATTGCCTTGTAAAATGTTGTAATTTCATAGTCAATCTAGGTCATTCATTGGGCAGATATTTGACGATAGAAGTTATGTTTAATTTATCATTTTTTTCCCTAGAAGGCAACCCCTCGCTATATATGAGGGAATTGTATTGCGTCTATGTAGATCTGTATTATGAGTGAGGAAAAGAGAGGAGATTGATAGCAAAGAGGGAATTACAGCGGATTTGTTGTAGGTTGTATCACTTCAGTTTGTTCGATAATATAAAAGGAAGGACTGGCTGTTTCTCCATGGACGTAGCCCAAAGTGGGTGAACCACGTATATTTGTGTCTCTCTTGTTTTATGCGTTTTTTATGTTTATATTTCTGGAATATTTTATGTGTTCCATTTCTCTGTAATATATAATTTTCTAACAACATTGAGATCAGACCAGCTAAAATTATTAAAGGCCAAGGTTTTTGTAAAATTCTAGCAGGAACATCCAACTTACCAGAACTACAAGATTCAGGTGATGATATATAAATATATGAGGTAAGCCTCAACGATATTGAATCTGAATATGTTGATATCATCTTTTATTGAAAAAATGGATATGCCCCTACACAGCTTAGTTACAAAAGAAAAATGGCTTTAAGGATAAAAGCTAAGCACTATGAGATCATGAATGATGTGTTGTTTGGAAAGAATTATGACTGTGTTTTTCTTAGATGCCTTGAAAAATCTGAAGCAAAAAAGGTTTTGCAGGAACTCCATGATGGACCAACTGGTGGAAATTTTGGAGCAGACACAACAGCACATAAAATCCTTTGTGCTTGCTATTATTGGCTAACCTTGTTCAAAGATGCACATGAATATGTAAGGAAATGTAAAATTTGTCAAACAGTTGTTTGAAGATAGAGGAAACCTGCATTACCATTGTAGCTGGTCAACATTGAACAACCATTTGAACAATGGGGACTAGACATAATAGGTGAGATCATTCCTCACTCTTCAAATAAGCATAGATATATCCTTACAGCAACTGATTACTTCCCAAAATCGATGGAATAAATTCCACTTAAGGTGGCCAATTCTAAAAACATCATTGAATTTATTGACCAGTTTATTATTAATAGATTTGGTCTACCAATTGTTCTTATGTTTGAAAATGCATCTTATTTCACAGGCAATGCTATGACAAAATTTTCTCTTAAAATAGGTTTTAAACTTAAATATTCTACTAACTATTATCCTCAGGGAAATGGTTTGGCCAAATCTGCAAACAAAAATCTCATAAGAATCATCAAATGAACCGTTGATCAAAGTTAGAAAAATTGGCACAAATCTTTAACATTTTCTCTATGGGTAGATCAAATAACAAAAAAGGCCTCAATAGGCACTTCTCCTTTTAATTTGGTTTATGGGAAAGAGGTTTTTCTCCCTACAAATGTAACAATTCCCTCTCTAGCCCTGGTTCATTTTATTGAAGAAACTCCTTCTTCTATGAAGTTAAGATAATCACAAATTCTCAAACTCGAAGAAGAAAGAGAAAAATCCAAAAGTATACATGCACATCATCAATAGTTAGTTAAATCTTCATTTGATGCAAATTCTATAAGTCTTATATCCTTTCAGCTCAGAGACCTTGTATTGAAGTTGGATATAGTACACGAGGAAAAAGGTAAGCATACCAAATCCCAAAGAATGTGGCTTGGCCCATTTCAGATTGGGGAACTGTTTAGTCAATTTAGTGTCCTAAATTTCTTGCTTAAATTATCAACCGAGGTTCGTAAGATGATGAAGTGTAGTGCATTGTATGTGCTTATTTAACCCTTCTTGCTTCATTGTTTTGTATTTTTATATTGTTTTGGGGATTTCTGTTCTTTGATTCCTAATGATGTACAAACTGAACTATGAGAAACTGAATCTAAACCTCCTAAAGGTGAACCAAGAGCTTAAAACTAATCAAAATCTAAGTTTAAAGAAGGTAAAATAGAGCATTTGTCCTATATTCTCATTAATCCTAATTCATGAATCTAATTCTTAAAATTAAGAGGTGAAGTTGTAAGGCATGTTGGAATAAATACAGAGAATGAAATTAACTGAAGTACTTCTAGTTAATCAAACCTTAAATTTTGAAAGATAGCCTTCTTGAGATGGAATACAAGCAACTTTCTATACTTTACGATCTAAAGAACTAAATAAAACATGCAAAAAGTAACTGATTGGTTTCAACCATTGTGTAAAGTGAATGTTTAACCATTTAGTTTAGGATGGATATCAGCTTGAAATGGTGATCAAAAACATCCATTAACGCAGTGCATTGGCAATCTGAACTAGGAAATAAATAACAAAAACAATGAGTAAACTAGTCAACAATGCATTCTCATTACTTTCAACCTTACTCTGTTTAGAAACAAAGTTGTTTCCTTTATGAAATGGATTGGAGAAACAAGAGTGCACAATTGAATTCTAACATTATGCTATTGATCAGAACTAAAAGAAATCAAACTACAAGAAATCAACCTAAGTTAGAAACACTGCTCAAAGCAAATGGTGAAATTAAAACTAAACAGAAAAAACAAATGAAAAGAAAACCTCCTTCAGTGTAGGGGCCCTCTGCAACTGATTGGGTTGAGATGCTAACTAATTGAAAATGCTCCTTCAAATGATCATCGGTCAACACACAGCTTTATATTATAAACAGGAACAAAAGTCCAAAATCACAAAGCTGAAAGCCTAAACTTAATACATTAAAAACTTCGAACCCCCCTCGGTTCTGTACAACTCATATTT
This sequence comes from Pinus taeda, assembly GCA_000404065.3. Taxonomy (NCBI): domain Eukaryota; kingdom Viridiplantae; phylum Streptophyta; class Pinopsida; order Pinales; family Pinaceae; genus Pinus; species Pinus taeda. The sequence goes on along the minus strand of APFE030634803.1, from coordinate 140,791 downwards.
AAAAGAAAATATTCATAATTGTCTTTGAGGAAAATTAGCTACAAGTGGTCTACCTGTATCACAACAGGACTGTGTAAATGTTTGATCAGCTACAGGTGACTTGAATTCGAGCAAGATGGTTGCACAGAACTGTTAACACAGGTGGCTGATCCGAGTTAATGCTGCAATAGAACTATTGGATATATTAATTAACCACGAAGAGTAGACAAAGAGTCCTATTGCTCATGGGTTTCATATGTTTGACTCCACCTTTTACTGTCATCTTGAGTTGGCTTTCTTATTGATCTAAGCTGAGTGACTAGGATAGGATTCATGTGGAGCTGATTCCAAAGATGCCCATGTGGTCAGTTTCTTCGTTTGACACCTGGAACCTGCGAGACCATGGAAATAGCTACGAAATACATAGTTAGCTACATCATAGGCTATGACTCGAGCTAGGTGGGTGGTATCTAACAAGATCTTGTGTCACAACTGGATATACAACGGAATATCGAGCTGATCTCGAACAACTAGATCTATTACTATCGCTTATGATAGGCAGTCGTTGTTCGAGTAGTGGCTTCGTTTACTCATAAACAAAGATTGCATTCTCCCTCTAGCTTACTAATGCTCTAGTAAGCTGAGAATGAGAAGGCAGTAAGAAAGTGAAGGTGGGCCGGTCTAATTCTGACCCGCTAAGATTCATTCACCAAAGTAGGGCATCTTCTGTAGATAATTTGTAAAAACTTATTCAAATATAAAAAACATAAAAATATAACATGTCAATCATTTAATGCCCTCCTTAAGACAAAATCTATCATTTATCATTGATGGGGATTTGTATTCTTATGGGAAAAAACAAGGGAAAGAAGTCAGAAAAGTTGTCAAGGAGAGGGTAATTCGAAGGTTCAACAGGAACAACTTGGCCCATCCACCTTTTTATTGCAAGATTTATTGGGCAAGAGAGATTCTCTACCTGTTAATGGCCATATTTTGAAGAAATATTTTTCATAGAAGATAACCTCTTCTATCCCTTGTACACTATTACCTTTACTTTTTCTAGGAAAATAAAACTTAAGTGCCATTTACTTTTGGCCTTTACAATAATAATCTCTTTTATATTTTGACTTTTCACTTGTATAAGTAGATATTGTTGAGGAGATGATTTTCACGTTTGAAACATAAGTTAAGTTTTATTACTCTGAAACCTGCTTGTTTTCCACCAAAATTACTTGTCCTTTACAAAACCTCATCTTTATAAAGAAACCTTCATTCTACCATCAATCAAGGAAAATATCTTTAACAAAGCAAAGACCCTCTACAGATAAGCATCTTCAACTCTATAATTATCATCCAGAAAACTCTTAAGGAGTCAATGATTCCCCCCATCTGGTAAACTTTTCTCTTTTTAGAGTGTAATTCTAAAATAGACTTAAAACTTACAGGATAAGGGGTCTCATCAAGAGCCATCTTACCATGTTCATAGGCAAGTAATACACTGACATTACCAATACTGCATATCAAAACAGGGTAATGGCTTGAGATTATTTTAATCAAGAGACAAGGGGTCTCATCATGAGCCAGCTTTTTCAGTTGAATTACGACCAGTGAATGGCATTGTCAATTTTGGCCACCAAACCAAGACAATGACCTTTAAGTAGAAAAAATGAAAAAAAAAAAAAAAAAACAAAGAAAAAGAGTAAGTATATGACTCATTTATCTCTAAAAATTGCACTCTTATTTGGATGGGATACTGAATCATTGTTGGTTAAAAGGTAACCTTGTCGAGGCTATGGACGCCTACTGGTAGCAGAGGCTCTACCTTTGACAAATGAGTACATCTAAAAGCTAATTTGCAAGAGCCCCCTTTTTTATCTTTAAAACCAAGTAAAGGCTAATATAGACAAAGGGATTTTCATTTTAAAGAGGATAATCAAATGGATGATAATTAGGTGGATTTTATTTTGTTATTCAGAGAAATGTTACTTATCCTATATTTCATGTATTTCCTATTTTCTAAACTATCTTTATTTTGGAAGTTTTAGAAATTTCAAAAAACTATCATAGATAACTGGTCCTTCCAACGAATCGCCAGTTGTTGTGTTATTCAACAACCCCCCCATTTATTAATTTAATAGTTAATTTTCTATTAGTAAATGGGGACCCTTTATTAAAAAACCCTCCAAGAAAAATTTAGCAATTAGGCGCTTCCTTTTAAACTTTAAGAAATAAATCAAGATATCAAGTCAAAAACCCTTTAAGACTAGCAATCCTTGCCTTTTCGGATGCTGCTAGACCAAGTGTGTTAAAGGGTTAATTAACGAACAAAATTCGTGAATTGTGATAGAAGGGATCATTGTATTTAAATTAGATATCATTATAATTTTCATTAAAAGCTAAGACTTAAGGCATTTCCTATAAAATAAAGCGCTTATTGCAATCGTATATCGGCTTTCACAAAGGACGCAACTCACAAAACAAGTTGAATATGTGAAATGCAATATTGCGGTAGAGCGAGTAAATACTTATTGTGACACTTTACTTAAAATCCAATCTTATGAACTACGAGAGTTCGTGAAATAAGTCTGGCACTTAGTGAAAATCACTTTATGAAATAATTACTCATTTAGAAAAACTATGCTCTAAACGATCAAGAATATACCGCTCATCTCGCATTCTCCAAAATATTGAAAAACTCTAGGAAAACACACGACCAAAAATTCGATAGTACGATTTGCGACATTGCGATAATCTTATCGCAATCGCAAAATCAGCGTTCTCGCTGTTTAAACCCACCACCTTAAAGTTTTTATTTCCAGTTTGTGATGTGGTAGTTTAATTAGTAATAAAGGAAACGATAAGAGACCTTAGTCGCTATTTAATAAGTTTAATGGAATTTATGTTAGAAGGCAACTCAACATGATACAATATCTTCTCATTTGCATTTTGAATAAAAGCTCCTTTCTTATCACATTTTTGAGGTTAATTGTATCATTTAATTCTCATTATCATTCTCGCTTTTGTTTATCTGATAACTTCCATTTTTCTCCATTTTAGAAAAACTCCGCAGAGAACATTGTTGGTGATCTAGGTGGATCTCCAGACACAGTGGCATGGAAAAATCTCAAAATTCAAAGTGGTGGAAAGGTGATGAACTTTATATCAGATCGAAGTGCTCATCACCCTGATTCCAACAGTGTGAACGACACTCCAATTTGAGTCTAGATGAAGGAGATAGAGGCATTCAAAGTTGGGTTGACTTTTGATGACTGGGTAGGGTTAATGAAGGCATAATTTGAACTTTTCCGGTAGATGGAATCCGGCCAACTCCGGCCAGATTTTGGGAAAAATCATGGCCTTGTTAAAAAGACTCCTTCGGTCCAAAACCGAATTTCCAAAATTGTGCATATTGTTTTATTAAACAAAAAAAATATAAAAAAAGGGGGTGGCAGGCCACCAACCCCACCACCCTAACCCATACCACATAACATTAAAAATATTGGTGGAGGGGCAGGCCAAGATCCTTGGCCCCTCCCACAGAATAGTTGTAACCATAAACAAACCGGGGTGGGTGGCCATGACCCCGCCACCCCACACCATGGAACTCCCACTTAATGGATCCACATAAAAGGAAGGTACATAGGGTCAGCCCTTGGGGCACGGACCCAACCCAAAACAAGCCCAACCATTTAATGTGTGGATCCATTAAGAAGGAGCAGGTATGGTGGGCGGGCCACCCAAGGCAGGCCCGACCCAACCAAAAACTTTAATTAAAACAAAATTTCATTTGTAATGTATTAAAAAAAAAAATTGTTATGTAAAAAGGAGGAGGTGGGGTTTGACTGCCCAACCTCCTCCATATCAATCGTTATTTCCACCAATTGCCTTACAACAGTTTCCTTGAATAATCCGCCACCCAAGTTTTATTTAAACGCAGTTTATCAATGGACCCAGGCGAAGGAGGCAATGCACGCAGTTCTAGGTAGAATTTTGTAGGAGGGCCAAATTTTCACTTTGTTAGAGTTTGACAAATTTTATATGGTTTCAGCACTCCTTGACACCACGAACGCAATGGTGTTGTCCATTTCTCCATCAAAGTTCTACATTTTTTGGCCATTTTTTAGTATGGAGGTATAAAACTCCTTTTGTAATTTATGCTTCTACTGTTCTTTCTCATGCCACTTAATGAATGAAGGCCTCTCCATTAATCAACTAGGGCCTGGAGACGTAATCCAAGTTGGACAAAGTCTGTTATCAAGTCTTGTTGTCTTCTTTCATGCTTTATGTGTTTCTCCTCTTCTCTCATGTGCACATTAAGTTTTCTATATTAAGCTACAATTCAAGCATGTAATTCTTTAACACATCTATAAGCAAAAGATTTTGGATCAAATGGTATCAGAGAAGGTATTTTTAGATGTGAATTTCATTTTTGTAAGCTAACAAGAAACAAGCTCTGAAGAGGCAAAGGGAAACTAAAGTCTTTTGATCCCAAAGCAAGGCGTGCACATCGAAGAAGAAACATGGCAGATGAAGAGGCTCGTCATGAAGAGGAGCGCAATTTCCGCAAAACCTTCTATACAATGGCAGAGAATGTTGATCAGTTTCTTCCAAGGCTGGAGAAAGAAGAAGAGAGAAATCTAGAAGAACAAGATTTAGTGCATGGAAATGGTGGAGATGAACCCCCTCCTTCTCCTTCCACGAGTGAAAGTTCTTCTTGCTCTCATCACCATCATCATAGAAATTCAAGGGATGTATCTAAGAAACCTTTATCTAAATTAGATGTCAAATTTGATCTTCCCATGTTTAAAGGTGAAGGTAATGTAGAAAAGATTAATAACTTGATTAGGCAGATTGAAATCTACTGCAGGCTTCAACAGATTGAAGAGGACGAGGAAAATATTTAGCTGGACTCTCTTTAGCTGAGTAGCACCGCTCTCGTTTGGTGGGAGAGAAAATTGCAAAGCAGTAAGAGTGTGGGCAATCTTCTTTCCTTATGGCCTAATTTCATTTTTGCATTAAAGGAACAATTATATTCCTTGGGTTATAAACAAAAATAGTTAATGGATTGGCAATACTTAAGGCAAGGTAGAGGTCAGGATGTTCAAAGCTTTACAGAGGAATTTAGAAAACAGGCACTTAATTTGGACATTGCACTTGACTCACCTGCAGTAGTAACTAAGTATATTGGATGATTACTTAGTTACCTTAGACATTCATTATTATTGTTTGAACCAACTATTATTGACTTCGCAAGTGTGAAGGCAATTCATCATGAGAACAGGGGCAAAAATGAAACAGATGATCATTTCAAGAAACCACCTTTCAAACCTCCAAATGGAAAACCCAAAGTGAAAGGAAAGGGAAAGGAGAAGAGGACGACATCAACCAAGAAAGATGAAGGATAAATACCTTATTGCAATCACTGTGAAAAGGAAGTTCATGATAACGATCATTGTTGGAAACAGTACCCAGAAAAGCGACCAAAGAAGTAGGGAGGAAAAGGCAAGCAGAAGATAGTGGCAATTGTGCAGCAAGACCTTGGATCCGATTCCGGAGATGAAGCATTGATCACAGCAACAGGAACAAAAGGTACTCTTACACCTCATGTTAAATCAGAATCACATGAAGGCACTAGTTCAGTAGATGAGTCTCTTCCTAATGAACGAAAAAGTATTGAACTATTTCATATTAGAGTTATCATAAATCATACCAAAGTGGAAACTCTATTTGATATCGGATCCCAAGAAAACTTAATTTCATAGTCCTTGGTAAAGAAGCTAGGTTTGGAAACCAAACCACACCCAAAACCTTACCCACTTGGATGGATACATAATAAAGCAAAACTGAATGTAACTAAGTAGTGTAAGGTTAAATTTGTGATAGCTTCTAAGTTAGTGGATGAGGTAAAACTTGATGTGATACCATTGGATATCTACAGCATGGTGTTAGGGAGTCCATATCTATATGATAGAAAGGAAATCTTCTTTTGTCATGAAAACAAATACCAAATCATAAAAGATGGGGTAGAATATATTGTAAGGTCTCATCAAACTAAAATCAACACCAGCCTTGTAAGTGCAGGACAAATGAAGAGGTTGGTGAATTCCAATAAAGGTTGCATGCTTATGGTTGTAAGGGGAAAAGATGCAGAATTATCTGATGCTTTCCAAGGTTGTGATCATGTGCATAAAAATTAATTATGTGAATTAGTTTCTAACTATGATGAGATGTTTCAGGAACCAAGGGGATTACCTCCAAAGAGGGAAATCCAACATGAGATCCATTTGCAACATGACGCTCCTTTACTGAATATTGGCATGTACAGGAGGTCGACCATTGAGATGGAGGAGATCAAAAAGTAGGTGCAGGAACTATTGAACCAAGGGGTCATTAGACCGAGCACTTCTCCATGTGGCTCACTAATTATCTTAGTACTGAAGAAAGATGGCACATGGAGGATGTGTGTGGATTATCAAGCACTAAACAAAATCACAGTGAAAAATTGTTACCCTCTTCCCTGCATTGATGACTTACTAGATCAGTTAAAGAATTATATCTATTTCACCAAATTGGATTAACATAGTGGTTATCACTAGGTCCGAATTATAGAGCAGGATGTGTGGAAAACTGCCTTCAAGACCAAATAGTGGTTGTTTAAATGGATCATGATGTCATTTGGACTTTGCAACACTCCAACCACTTTCATGAGGGTCATGAATGATCTCTTTAGGCCTTTCATCGATGAATTTTTTCTTGTCTATCTAGAAGATATTCTTATCTTTAGTAAAAGTTGGAATGAACATGTATGTCATGTGAAGAAAGTGCCTGATGTATTGAAAAAGGAAAAACTCTATGTAAAATTGTGAAAGTGTGAGTTTGGGAAAACCTCTTTGGTTTACCTAGGTCATATTGTTGGTCATGGTCAGTTAAAAATTGATCCTTCTAAAGTTGAAGCAATTGTAAATTGGGCTAAGCCTACTGGTGTAATCGAGTTTCATAGCTTTTTAGGTGTAGTACAGTATTGGAGAAGATTTATTGCCAATTTCTCTATTATTACAGCACCTTTACACACATTGACAAGTGTAAAGAAAGTCTTTCAATGGGGAGGAAAGCAGCAGAAGTCCTTCAAAACATTGAAATAAAAGATCAGCATCGCATTGGTCTTGGCCTTACTAGATATCCAACAACCATTCGAGATCGAAACATACGCCAGTGGATATGCCATGGGAGTTGTACTGATGTAGAGAAAGAATTCGATATGTTACCATTTAGAGAAGTTTTCTTAGGCTATGATAAACTATCCCACTAATGAAAAGGAGTTATATGCCTTGGTCCAGAGTGTGAAAAAGTGGAAACACTACCTAATCGGCAAGGAGACCATCATCCATACCGATCATCAGCCCTTGCAGTATCTTCAGTCACAAACCAAGTTGCAACAATCTCATCATTTCAGATGGATGGGTTTTCTTCAACAATTTCATCTGGTAATAAAGTATAAGAAGGGCACTATCAACAAGGTGGTCGATATGCTATCACGCCCTCCTATTTCTGCTTCTGTTATTTTACATAATGCTTCGTTATCTTTTGAAAGTTATGTTGAACAATATGCTAACGATGATGACTTTAAGGAGATTTATGCAAAACTAACCCATGGTTCATAGGTGGACAACTATCACTTGCAGGGGAAATTGTTGTATCACCTTGGAAAATTGCACATACCCATAGGAGAAAGGATACATATAATCCGGGAGGCCCACACCTCCCTTGTGTCTGGTCATTTTGGTATTGAAAAAACTTTTTGTCATGTACAAAGATTTTGGTTTTGGCCTCATATGAAGAACATTATGACTCGCTATGTAAAGGGTTGTGTGATGTGTGATGTGTTCTGTTTCAAAGCCCTCTAATAGAAAACTCGGGCTCTACACACCACTCCCTATTCCGAGTCATCCATGGGAAAGTGTGTCGATGGATTTTGTAGGAGGTTTGCCTTTGTCTAGAAAAAGTCACAACTATTTGTATGTCATCATTGACCATTTTAGTAAGATGTGTATTTTAATGCCTTGTAAAAAGCAGACCACTACGGAGCAGACTGCTTATCTTTTCTTTTAGCATGTTTGGGTCCATTTTGGGCTACCCACATTGATTGTGTCAGATCGGGACTCTCGCTTTCTCGAAGAGTTTTGGACCAGCTTGTGGAAGATGATGGACACCAAGTTGAAAAGAAGCACGACATTCCATCCACAGACTGACAGACAGACAGAGGTTGTTAACCGCACCATGGTACACTTGTTGTGAGGCTATTGTGGGAAACATCCTAAGTTGTGCGATGAGCATCTTCCATATGTGTAGCATTCCTACAATTGAGCAGTACACTCATCTACACATTGTTCACCATTTGAGACATGTTTTGGCTACCTACCAAAAGACCCTTTTGATATGGTCTTTGGAAGGGAAGATGACTCCAATGGACGTGATGATAGGGACAAAGCACAGTAGTTCATTCAGCAGATCTAGTTGATTCACCAAGCAGTATAGGAGCAGTTGGAGAAAAGTCAAGCTCATTACAAGGCTTGACATGACAAACACTGAGTCGACCATCAATTTCAAGTGGGCAACAAAGTGTGGTTCCACATCAGCAAGGACAGGATGAAGGGAGAAGAGAAGAAGTTGCGACCAATATAGTATGGTCCATTCACCATCTTGGAGAAGATTGGAAACAATGCCTTTCATCTTGATTTGCCGATATATATGCAAATGTACTCCGTAGTGAATGTGGAGAACTTAAAGCTGTATGAGCCAACATTGATTCTGAACACCGAGGAGGTGGGAACAGTGCCTATAGTTGATGACTTTGCACCAGAGTATCTCGATGAGTTACCTGAAGACATCATCCTTGACAAAAGAACTAGGACTTCATGATGGGGAGATGTGGAATATCTTCAAGTTGGTTTCAAGGGGATGCACCCTAGCAAGGAAAAATGGTTGGAAAAAGAAAGAGTGAGGGAAAAATTCCCTCACTTTTCAATTAACTGATAAAGATTTTTGCAGTCCAAAAGCTCCTCAATGGGGAGGATTGATCCAGGTGGATATCTAGACACAGTGGCATGGAAAAAATTCAAAATTCAAAGTGGTGGAAAGGCGATGAACTTGACATTAGATCGAAGTGCTCATTGGCCTGATTCCAATGGTGTGAACGGAACTCCAATCTGAGCCTGGATGAAGGAGATAGAGGCAGTCAAAGTTGGGTTGACTTTTGATGGCTGTGCAGGGTTAATGAAGGCATAATTTGAACTTTTCCAGCAGATGGAATCCTACCAGCTTTGGCCAGATTCTGGGAAAAATCATGGCCTCATTAAAAAGACTCCTTTGGTCCAAAACTGAATTTCCAAAATTGTGCATATTGTTTTATTAAACAAAAAAAATATAAAAAAAGGGGGTGGCAGGCCACCAACCCGTACCACATAACATTAAAAATATTAGTGTAGGGGTGGGCCATGACCCCTGGCCCCTTCCACAAAACGGTTGTAACCATAAACAAATTGGGGTGGGCCGCCATGACCCCGCCACCCCACACCATGGAACTCCCACTTAATAGATCCACATAAAAGGGAGTTGGGTAGGGCCGCCCTTGGGGCATGAACCCAACCGAAAGAAAGCCCAACCATATAATGCATGGAGCCATTGAGAAGGAGGTAGGTACGGTGGGTGGGCTGCCCAAGCTGGGCTTGACGCAACCAAAAACTTTAATTAAAACAAAATTTCATTTGTAATTTATTAAAAAAAAAAAAAAAAATCTTATGTAAAAAGGAGGAGGTGGGGTTTAATTGCCCGACCTCCTCCATATTAACCAAACTTTCCACCAACTACCCTACAACAGTTTCCTTGAAAAATCTGCCACCCATTTTTTGTTTAAACATAGTTTATTAGTGCAACCAGGTAGAGGAGGCAGTGCACGTAGTTCAAAGCATAGTTTTGCAGGAGGGCTGAATTTTCACTTTGTTAGAATTTGACAAATTTTATATGGTTTCAGCACTCCTCGACGCCACGAATGCAATGGCGTTATCCTTTTCTCCATCAAAGTTCTACCTTTTTTGTCCATTTTTCAGTATGGAGGTATAAAACTCCTTTTGTAATTGATGCTTGCACTCTTCTTTCTCATGCCACTTAATGAATGAAGGCCTCCCCATTGATCGAGCAAGGCCCAGAGACATAGTCCAAGTTGGATGAACTCTATTATCAAGTCTTGTTGTCTTCTTTCATGCTTTATGTGTTTCTCGTCTTCTCTCATGTGCACATTAAGTTTTCTATGTTAAGCTACAATTTATGCATGTAATTCTTTAACACATCTATAAGCAAAATATTTTGGATTAGTTGGAAAGTATGACGAAGAAGGGAAATGAGACTGCATCTGAGAATTAGACATGGTGCCACTTTTCTATGATACCACATGTAGTAAGGATGGAGGAACCACGACATGGGAGGCCATGTATAACTTGTTAGAAGAAGAGCAGTCTAGGCCACTTGTAACAAGGGCCATGGCAGATGCTCAGGAGTCATCTGACGCCTCCTATTTTGAAACAGCATGTTCATTCCTGCACCAAATAGCTACAAGACCAAAGATAATGCCATACACAGATATGGTCAAATGTGTAATTGACTAGGTAGACATATCAAACAGAACCTTCAAGAATAACAGGCAAGAGGTCATGGGGTCTTTCTCAGCAGACAACCTATGACTAATGTACCAGTTACCAGAGCCTCAATAGCTCTACAACAAATATTTCCTTGAGAAATTCGCCAATGAAAATGAGGACCCGTTAGACATTATGTAAACCTGGAGATCAAGCGGAGGAAAACTCAAACAGGATAAAACTGGTATGTACTCAATGGCATCCACTTCTCCCCCTCATAGTTTCGCCGCAACAATGATATGTAGGTTATTCAGTAGACCCGATATCACCAATTTTTCCATGGAATAGCTCTCGTTAATAGATGCAGTAGTGAATGCAACAATTATGAACTGGGCTCAAATTTTATCAGACAATTTAGCAAAGGCCATCATAGAATATAGAAGGAAAAGAAGTCCTTCTTTAAGGATTTTTCCCCTTTTCTTCATGAGTTCTTTTGTTATGGATGCAATTTGTTTTGTTCTCAATTTGCCAATATGGGATGGAAGTGGACTATAAAGACAACACTTCCCATCCATATATACCATAAAATTTTGTGGGAATCTCAATTCCACCCCCATTTTTATAAAATTTGTCAAGGGTTTATGCTACCCTATTCATAAAGCAGTGTTTGATAGAGTTGATCCTAGGTTTTCTAAAGAGGCTGAAGTAGATATCTTGCTAGTATCCAGATGGTTTAGGGAAGAGACATTCACCCACATCAGAGTTTTTGGGAGCATTGCTTCAACACATGTCCTCCCATATTATGTCCCCGACAAACTAATGGCTAGAGAAATAGCCTACCAAATAATAGGGGAAGGTGGATTGAGCAGAGGACTGAAAGATTAGAAGAAGGCCATTTGGCCTACATCCCCATTACAATGTGGTGCTTTTGCACTACACGATTATGGACATGCATTAAAAGAAGTAGAGATTATTATGTCTCTGAAATTAGCTACAGTTTCGGGAAGGCAATATGACCCAAATGGCATTGTTAAGGAATTTACTACTATGGTAAAAGTTAAGGAGTTCACCCACAAAGAGGATGCCTTTGATGACCTCTTCCTACAGGCAAAAACATTTTCACAATTTTTTCATATGGCATCACTACATTGGATCTTGGAAGATATTAATGCTTTCCATGTGTACAAGAAAAAGAGATTATTAAAGGTCCCATTGGACCTACTACAGATTGAACCAATAAGGGAGCCAACTCCTAGTGTAATCTTGGAGGGAAGATCCAAAGAAAACTCTAAAGAAGAAACCCAAGAGAGGTTGACTCATGAGTCAAAGCACTCAGAGCAGCAGTCTCAAAATGGGGGAGGAAACACAAATAAAGAGTCTAAAAAAGACACAGCTAGAAGTGTAGAGGAGACGGTCAAGCAGGCCTTACCAAAGAAACAGGAAGAGGTTGCTTCTACTTCAACTTAGTCAGGTAAAGCTCCAATCACTAACCTGGAACAAGAATGGGAGTAGTTCAATAAAAAGCTCCACACAGACACAAACCCTGAGCAAACATATGAAATACAAACTCCCAACCAAACCCAGCATAAATCAAATCCAAAAACAATAGGGGAAGGAGCTACAAGCACTCAAGACGTTGAGATCATTCCTGCTATTCCTAATTCAGAAATTGTCTTAAGAATTGAGGAAATACCTCCATTACATGTATTCTATAGTCCTACCCACAAGGCTGTAGTCAAAAGACAAAGGAAGAAAATGAAACTGGACGCCATGGCTATTACAACTCCAGAAAATGAACGAATGGATATTGTATGGAAGGAATCACCTATTGACCCATCTGAGAATCTCACAAAGTTATCACAGTTCGCAGGAGCCTATGCCACAACAACCATCGACAAGGTGACAGAGGTCCGAATGTTGCTGAAGGAAAAGGAACAGAAAATTTTGCTGCTAGAACAACAATTAGCCTAAGAAAAATCTAATTAGCAAGCATAATTATAGGTAGCCCAACTCCAAATAGAATTCGAACAGATGAGGATACAACACCAAGCCAACTTAGTAGAAAATGATTCACAAATACAAGCCATGATAGATAAATTCAAACATAATCCACAAATCGACAAATTCATCAAAGAAGCACTCAGCCTCAATTCCCTACTAATGTAGCAAAAGGAAGTATTTGCTAGAAAATTTCGCAAATAAATCCTTATTGTGAGACTAGTGATAAATTGACAAACCAAGTTATTTATATGAGGTTTGAGTATGAAAAAATCCACAAAAGGGTTTCTGACTTTATCACCTGGAAACAATCATAGGATGGAAGAAAGGTTGACCTACCAAAGTTGGAAGAGTCTCATAAATATATTTTGTTTACGAATTGGGATTCTTGATTAAAACGGGAAGAAAGGGCAACAACGATAATAGCAACAGCAACAAAGAACATAATAGAAGCTATTAATGAAAATATTCATGGCACCAATATTGTCAAGGAGTGTGTACTAGGTTTTCTTCCGAATGCCAAACAACTATAGTAATAGTGGAAACATGCAGCGCAAGAAAAGGAGGAGGCAATAAAATAGTTAAACAACCTGGATTGGGAAGTATACTGGCAATTTCTAGTAAAAACACACAACCAATGGATGAATCTAAGGTGTTTAAAACCTCTACACAAAATATGGTACCAGCATTAACAGATGCCATATTTGTTGGGCAATTAAAATTTGCAATCGGCTAGCCACCTCATCTCAATCCAATGATTGATATTTGCAACCATAGAGATCAAGTTCAAAGGAGTTAGTCGTTAATTTATTTTTCTTTTAGTTTTAATTTTTGTATATTCTGAGGAAGGTTGTTTGAAACCTCCTCAGCTATTTTTGTAATAATCTATTTTGAGGCATATATTTTAGTATTTAAACCCCTCTACTTCATTTAGAGAGGGGTCCAAAAATTTGATCAAAAACACTTTTCAAAACATTACACTTCTGTACTTTTGAGGAGGTTCTGATGAAATGAATGGAACATGATCTATTTTTCTTTAAATATCTAGTATGCTCTACTAAAATGCACTTTTATACTCTTAGAATGTGTTGGATTGAATGATATTGGGTCAATATTGCTGAAGCACATGAGAAGGACTTATCATATATGGTACTTTTATCATATGATTATGTTTTATTTATGTATTAAGCAATAATTCTTCTTTCAATTGTTTTGTGTATAAAAGTCATAATCATAGTTTCGCATTATTTCTCTTCTGTATGATGTTAGCTCTGATTCTGTTTTGAATACATGAACGATTTTTATATGTGATATATTTTTTCTCAATCATTTTCTCTAACTATTTATCCAAAATTATTATTGTTAAACAAACTAATTTCTTTTGGCAGTTGAATGATCTTTATTACAAATTGTTGTAAAACATCATTGTAGATCGCATATCGTATTTTATTCTTAGGTATATTATAGTTAGATAATGTTAGATTAAAGAGATATGCATGTATTTAGTAGTTAGATTAAATTACACTTAGCTTAGTCATTTCTTGTTACATCCTATATCATTCCATCAACATTATCAAATCAAACCCTTTCTAGGAAACTGGTCCCATTATACCAAATGGAAAAGGAGTTGCTTTCAGGGTCTAGACTGGGTGGTTTTCCCCCATGTTGTCGTAGTGATTTTCGAGGCTTCAACACCTCTTCACATTACAAGCCCTATTTCACAATATTCCCTCTCTGGGTCCACATGACAAGTGGGTCTACAAGGAACTGTACACCCCCTCCCCTTGTCCATATGTTTGGGTTGGGCTTGGAAATGTTGCTCCGGAAGTTGATGTAGCTAAAAAAAGAGTTAAAAACATATCATGGCCACAATAAAGAAATAGAAGAAAATAATATTATGAAATGAAAAATATGGCCAGGACATTATATTAGCATGTGGGAAAAATCTAAACATGAGCTCTACCCCTAAATTATGGCCATTACCTTGGTTCCTATGGCCAAATAATTTCCCCCGCATCATTAAGTAACCCATGCATGTCCCAAATTTTAGTGGGTGATGAATTGAACCACCTTAAGCGGGTGATAATTTCTTATATGATACAAAGCATGTTTTCATGTCCTAGATCCCCAAGTAGTAATACAAATAAATATCAAGAAAATAAAAAAGGAAAATGAAGAAGGGTAGAAAAAAAAGGTTGCGGTAACTCATGTATCCATGATTACTCCCTCATAAATCTATACACCTAAATATGTGGACATACCTCATCATTACGACCCTTGAACCCATGGAATTTGGCTTTGAGATCCCCCATGTCCCCATCCATCTCATCATTATTCACATGACCCCTATCAATTGAAGGATGTACCTTGGACCTATCTCTCCGCTTAGGGGTGTTGAGATTCATAGCTTGGGAGGTACTCCAAACCCTTGGCTAGTGGGTTTTGGAAGAATGGGAACACAAAACTATCTTGTGGGCTTAGAACCCAAGCCTGTGGGATTTGTACCCAAGCCTGTGGGCTTTATACCCAAGCTTGTGGGTGTGAATCCACCAAGAGAAACCATGGTTTGACACATGGAGGTGAAGGGGAAGCCCTAGAGGAGCTAGAGGAAAATTCAGGAAAAAAAGGATGTGTAAAAATGGAGAAATAAATTTTTGAAGATTAACATGGGTGAAGAGACCAACAAGATCAGGTCGGCCTTGTATGGAGGTTCCCTTGTAGGGTTGTTCATTGAAACCCAAGATGATGCTATAAAATGATAAGTTCATTGAGGCATTCAAACATCATCCAAGTGCATCAAAAATCAAAGATATACCTCTGATTGGAGTGAATCCCTGGCAGACTAGCAAAGGAGCAAGGAGGACATTTAGTGAAGGATCCCTCTTTGTTTTTTGCTACAGATTGCTTGAATGAAAAAGCCGCGGGTTTTTGAGGTTTGAGGAAGCTAGCAAGTAAGCCTATAGGATGTGTTATTGGATGGATTTTAGAGTGGATCCCTTGGAG
The DNA here is from genome assembly GCA_000404065.3 of Pinus taeda. Taxonomy (NCBI): domain Eukaryota; kingdom Viridiplantae; phylum Streptophyta; class Pinopsida; order Pinales; family Pinaceae; genus Pinus; species Pinus taeda. Next base: position 125,180 of record APFE030634803.1, on the reverse strand, counting down.
GAGATAAGACACGGGTCTAAGGAGAGGTAAGGGTGAATTTTGTGCCATTTTATGTGTAATTAGTCTTTGTTCATGGGCTACGGGTACCTATTATAGGAATAGCTGTGTGGAGGGACTATTTGAGTGGGCCAAGAGGGCTAAGAAGGCTCCTCTTCACTAGCCACAATTAATCTAAGGAGAATCAAAGTGAACAAATGTGTTTTCATTAATTATAAGTTGATCCTCTTTGTTGTAGCAAGTAGATTATTGTAGGATGCCTTGTGAAGTATTCCAAGGCCTATAATGATGTTAAGAAAGGGCTTGAAGGGTAGAAAGGGGTGACAAGTGTTTGGAAAAGGGAACATAGTGATTGGAGAAGTGTTTTAGGTGTTGTAGCAATGAATTCAACCCTAAGCATGGCTTGAGGATGCACAAATCCTAAGGCAGGAGGACAATAGAAGGTGTTACAAATCATCTCTTGTTGATGGTTTATTTCCAGGTCAATTTAGATTTTGAGTCATACAGTTTGATTTTAGTTAGATTCAATGTTTGTGCATTGTTGGAGGGCAGCATGTGAGTGGACCAAGTTGGCCCTAAGTGTAGTTACCTAAGAAGGAATTTATGCCTTCTAAAAGTGGCAGAGTTGGAGCAGCCTAAAGAACAACTTGTGGAGGTTTGTAGAGGCTTTCTTCAAAACCTAGGGAAAAAGTCTCTTGAAGGACTAAGGAATTGTTAGAAGTGTCAGAAGAAGACCTCAAACTTCTTATCGACCAAGAGAATTTTCTATCCCTAGACTTTCCTTGTGGAGAAGGAAATCTACAACAGAAGTTGGGCAGTCCTCCATGCCCTAAGTTCATTGTTGGAGATGGACATTCAATAGTGATATTGGGAATCCCTCTGGTCCTAAGTGTGTTTTCATCGAGTAGCACAAGAAGGCACTAGTGGGAAGAAAGTCCCAAAAGAGATAAGGAGTTGTAGTGAGTAGTTGATATTTGTTCACAAACAAGTTGTGAAAACCTTAGCTGGAGTCTCGATGTGTTGATCATTGAAGGAATAACGGTCAATGAAAGAGTAGGTGGAGTTTAGTTTAGTGACCTAATGGAGTTGGTTGATTGATAGAGGCGAAGTTGTGTTGCTACAGATCTAGAGCTAAAGGACCGGGCAAGTGTGCTTAAGGTACGACCGAGGGGATATGAGAGAAAGCACTACATCAGCTAGATGGTCAGTGTATCTTGTTTAGGGTAGACTGGTTGTCGAAGCGACTAACACCAAACCCTAGTTGCATATATTTCTATCAGTGGATGTATGAGAGCCATTATCCCTGATACGAGAGCCCTAGACTATTGTATTATTAGTTTGTTAATATAACAAATTGGTTTGTAAAAAAATTTCCATATTTTTGGACGTGTTGATTTAATGCTGTATATTGTTATGCTGTGAAAATTAGTTTGTTTTGATACTTTGTTTGGTAGTGTTAGTTACTGTAAGATTTTATGTTAGACACTATTTTCACAGAAAAACAACATGGTTTCAGAGCTACTTTAAAGGACCAACGAATTAAAGTGTACATAGCAAAGTGACTCAGAGGGAGATGAGATTATCTAGATCATAGAGAAAAGGGTTCAGTTGAAGACATGGAAATGTGGTCTTCACTAGCTTGGCAGTGAGATAGGCTGGGAGTTCTAGTGGATTGATGCTGAGCTTGGTGAATAATAGTTTGTTGTAGGGGAGGTTGTTGATCATGGACTTCCTATGACTTTCCATGGATCGTTGGGACAACTTAAGGATTACGTTGGCATGGAAGAGATTGGTATGCTTGAGAAGGATTCATTTGATGGACTAAAGATTGGTAGGCTTGTTTCTTCACCAAATCATGATTGTTCATATCCGATATTGGAAGGATGTGCACAAGTTGTATTTGATCCAGGAGGATGAGATCTTATAGGACTAGGTTGTGGTGATCATGCCGATGTTCGACCACAACTCGAACTAGCCTTGTAGGACACAAGATAAGTAGCAAGTTGAGCCAGGGGAGATCGTTTATACTTGATCTATAATCAGATCTTGAACAATTATTAAGGTATTACAGACTCATGTGCATGGATTTTCCGATATTACTTTGTGCAATGGATCGATAAGATTGTGAAATACATAGACAATGAAGTAGTTAAAGAACATAATAGACAAACAGACAGAAACACAGTAAGTTTAATAAGGAGTTCACCCAACACTCCTGGGCTATGTCTCCTAGTCCAACCTTCAATGGTGACCTCTCTATTATCTCTTCAAAAGTAGAGTTCTTACAAAAGTGAGCTCAATTTGAGTCTCACACAACAGATACAAAACAACAAGGCTTCACTTGGATCCCCCAAGTCTTTCTGAGTACACTGACTCTCCTCACTGACTCTCTATCTTTGTTTTCTCTCTGTCTCAGCACTACTTGCTTCTGTCTCTATCAGTCTATGGCTTTAAATCAAATTGGAATTGTCTGTTCATTTCTCCTTCTCAGCTTTCTAGCTTCCCGACCTTTGTCCGCTTAGATCCCCCTTTGAGCATTAGCAATCATTGCTAAACGCTTTCAGGGATGGTCGCCACCTAATCTGTAACGGAATGGACCATCGGGCCTTTGAAATCCCCAAAATTAGTGTTTCATGTTTACACAGAGAACTACACTAAAAACTCTGAAAATTCACCAATCTGCCATTTATCAGATTTGAAACACTATAGATTATGCCTTATAACTCCTATCGAGTCTGCCTTTATATCTCTTATTGCATCTCCACCGTTGATCTGGAAGATCTAGATCCAACGGCTGTGGCTCATTTCGGGCAGCCCATGCGTATGGGAGTTAACCACCCAAAAAGAGTGGTTTTCTCTCTCTAGGGCCTAGACACATGGTAGCCAATGTATGGGCTCGGGTGGAGCTCGACCAAAACCTCTTTCTACCTTCGGTCCTCCCAAAATCCCACTTGTTTCCTTTGTATTAAAAAATACATTAAACACTAAAAAACCTCGTAAAATGGCTTTAGACAGACTTGAAATATTATATATATGCATCCATAAACCCTTTCAGGTCCAGTTTCATCGCATCGGTGCATTTTCTTTTGTTTTTCGTTTACTTAACGAAAATGTGATTTACAAAGGAAAACCCTGTTTTTCGGATCTCAAAATATACATAATACCATATATATTTCCATCAATTCTGGCTATCGCGAATCATATTTATATTGGCCCTAATCCATTGTAATGTTGCGATGTGATTGGTCGCAATCGCATATCACACATACCCCTGGGCCATTTGTGAGCGCTCCTCTGTAATCGTCGATTACGATATTGTGATTCAACTTAGGCCATCGATCTGTGCACTTGATCGGTAGTCCTCGTTGACCGCGCTGGTCGCGATCGCAATAAGTCTCCAATAGCCTCCACCGATTGTGATATGCCGATCAGATCTGGAGCGTTGATCAGCCAGATCTGACGGCTCTCATGCAAAATTGTTTTAAGCCTCCGATAGGCCTTATTTCCTTGCTTTATCCATCTTTTTGCCTTATGATAGTGTTATCCACTATTTCTAAGTGTTCCTATTTTGCGATAGTTTTGAATGTTTAGAAGAATTTGAAGACTTAGAGGGTTTTCTAGGATCCATTTAGATGACGCCTTCCCACTGAAAAGGCTTTTGGACCACCAAAAGTTGGTTTTTAAGCATCAATCAAGTGAGGATATAGATTCCTCACTTTTCCAATCTCTATCCATCTTGCACTGCTTGGTTTTGAACCTTTGAGTCTGATTCTGAGGTACTCAACATCCCCTCTGCACATAGTTCTCACCTTTTTGTCTATAACTATATCTTCCTACAACTCATTGAGATATTCAGGTAACAGATCATCAATAGAAGGCAACCGACTTTGCTGTTAGAGATATTCAATCAATGAAGGTTCATATACTCTAAAGTTCTCTGCATTAATGACTGAATAGATATGCATACAAGCTAGCAAATCAAGGTGAAAAGTGTTCTCACAAATTTTCTCAAGTATCTTGAAAGGCCCATAAATTATTGGCTTCAGCTTCTTAACTTCACCTTGCATTCTTTATTTGTTGATGTACAGCCAGACTCAATCACCAACCTGGAAGCTATGCTCAATTTGATGCTTATCATGCATTGCCTTGTACTTGGCCTGGCTTCTTTCCAGTTGTTCCTGCATTACTTGGTGAATTTCTTAGATTTGTTCAATGAACTTGGTTTCTTTTTCCACATCACTATGTCCATCAACTGCTATGTCTTTAATAAAGACAAAATCCAAGGGATACCTTGGTGTAAAACCAAAATAAGTCTCAAAAGGAGATCTTTGTGTAGAAGAGTGCTTAGCACGGTTGTAAGCATGTTGCACATAACACAAATGTTCATCCCAAAACTTGGGATGCTTGTTGCAATAGCCCCTGAGAAACGGGATCACTATCCTATTGACCACCTCTGTTTGGCCATTTGTTTGTGGATGAAATGTTGTGCTCTTCTTCAATCTGGTGTCCATTAACTCCCATAGACTTGACCAAAACTTCCCAACAAATCGGGAATCTCAATCAGAGACAATAGAAGTGGGTAACCCAAAATGAACCCATACATGTTGAAAGAACAACTTTACTATTTGTTCAGTTGTAATCTTCTTGTTACAAGGTATTAAAATACACATTTTGTTGAACTTGTCCACAATAACATATAAATAGTCATGACCTTTTCTAGATTTTGGCAATCCCCCAACAAAGTCCATGGAAACACTTTCCCAAGGATGAAAAGGAACTGGAAGTGGAGTTTACAAGCCTATTTTTCTATTGTTGGGCTTGCTTTTAGCACACATGGTACACCCTTTAATATATCTAGAAATTGTTTCATGCATTCTTGGCCAATAACAGAACCTTTGCAGTTGTGCAACTGTTTTACTTACACAAAATGACCTGATATTAGAGAGAAGTATGTGCCTTTTCAAATTTATGTTAACTCTTTCAGTTTGAGGAATGCATAACTTTCCCAAATGATATAAGAGTTGGTCCTTTAAACAATGATAATCTAGTTCTTCTACTTGTTTTCCATGACTTAAAGTTGCATATACATCTTTAAAAATCTACGTCTTGGGAATATTGTTCAATGTAGCTTTCATGCAATACTGAGTTATGCTTAAGTATAGTAGATGCATTTTATGATTGGTCTGGACAACTATATCTACAACTTTATTGTGTATTCCCTTCTTATATCTGATGACTAGATGGAAACTGTTGTAGAAAACCCATCCACCTATAGTGGTCTTGATTGCTGCAATTTAGTTTGTGAGTGAAAATATTGAAGTGGTTGATGATCAGTATGTATAATTGTTTCTTTGCCCAATAGGTAATGTTTCCACTTTTTCACACTCTACACTAATGCATATAATTCTTTATCATATGTGGGATAATTAACTACTGCAAAATTAAATGTCTCAGAATGATAACATATGGGTTTACCATGTTGCATCAACATTGCTCCGATGGCATAGTCACTGGCATCTATTTCAATCTCAAATAGTCTTTGAAGATCTGGCAATGCTAGTACTGGTTGTACTAATTTTTTCTTTCAAGGTGTCGAAGGCTTTCTATTGTTTGCCTCCCCACTGAAACACCTTGTTCAATCCTGTCAAGCATGTAAGGGAGCTGAAATCAAGGAAAAGTTAGCAATAAACTTTCTCCAATATTGTGCTACTCCTAGGAAGCTTCTAACTTCTATAGCAGATTTGGGTTTAGGCCAGTTCACAATGACTTCAACCTTAGAGGGATCTATATTCAATTCACCACCCCCTACAATATGACCCAAATAATTTAAATATGTTTTACCAAATTCACATTTTGATAACTTAACATAGAGATTTTCTCTTTTCAAAGCATCTAGAGTCTGCTTTACATGCTTTAAATGTTCTTCCCGTATTTTACTGAAAACAAGAATGTCATCTAAATATACAATTATAAATCCATCAATAAAAGGTTAGAGTACATCATTCATAACTCTCATGAAAGTGGAAAGAGCATTATTTAAGCCAAAAGGCATAACTAGTCATTCATACAGCCCTTGCTTTGTCTTGAAAGCAGTCTTCCATGCTTCTTGTTCTGCTACTCTGACCTGATGCTAGCCACTACACAAGTCCAACTTGGAAAAGTAAACAACTTCTTTCAGCTGATCTAATAGATCATCAATGCGAGCAAGAGGACAATGATTCTTGATTGTTATTTTATTCAGTGCTCTGTAATCAATGCACATCCTCCATGAATCATCTTTCTTTCTCACAAACACAATTGGAGATCCACATGGTGATGTGCTTGGCCTTATGAACCCTTCATTGAGCAACTCCTGTACCTACTTCTTGTTCTCTGCATTCTCTAAAGCAGACAACCTATACATTCCAATGTTAGGCAATGGAGCATCTTGCTGCAAATGAATATCATGTACTATTTCGCTTTTGGGTGGCAGACCTTTAGGTTCTTGAAATAGGATATCATATTCTGAAACAACTTTTTCTAAATCAGTTTTCTATTTAGCATCACAGCCTTTAAATCGATTGGTTTTATCAGGGGCCTTTTCCTTTACAACCATTAGTAAAAATTGCTTGCATGAGTTTACAATCCTTTTCATCTGCCCTGAGTTTATGAGAGTGTAGTTCTTTTTGAGTTGATGAGCTCTTACAATATATTCTATTCCATCTTTTGTGAGTTGATACTTATTTTTAGTTCTATAGAAAATGGCTTTTCTATCATACAAGTAAGTACTTCCTAAAACAATACCACATATATCCAAAAGAACTATATCTAACTCAACCTCATCTACAAAAGTTGACCCAAAAGAAAACCTAAGTTTACATTGTCTAGTCACTTGTAGCTTTGCTTTATCACATACCCAACCTAATGGATATGGCTTCTTGTGAGGTGTGGTTAGTAGTCCCAACTTCTTTACAGTTGCTTCAGAAATCAAGTTACTTGTGAACCACTATCAAATAAAGTATCAATCTTTTGATGCTTGGAAATAACTCTAATATGAAAAAGCTCATGTCTTTTCCTCTCATTGTCTTCATTATCAATAGAAAGTGCAAAATTACTAGTAGATGCTTCACAATTTTTACCTTTTATACCTATGGTTATGACTATTGTTTCATCACCTGAGTCTGACCCCAAATCTTTTTGAATAGCAGCAACAGTCTTCTTCTTCTTACCACCAAACTTCTTGGGTTTCAACTCTGGATGCAAAGACTAGCAGTGTTCATCATCATGTCCATCCTTCTTGCAATGAGTGCATGAAGGTTTGTCTTTCTATACAGTGTTTGTCTTCCTCTCCTTCCATTTTTGCTTCTTCTTTTCCTTGTTCTTGCTTGTAGTGGGTTTTGATGATCCCCCAATCTCTGGGTTCACATTCTTGCCTCTAGCCTCCAAATGTGTAGCCTAAACTGATACCTCATCTATGCTAGAAGGGTTAAACATGAGAATGGTGTGCCTCAAATAGCTATGCAGACCACCTATATACTTCAGTAAAGTTATAGGTGAGACTAGAGAAATGCCTAGAATTAAAGCTCTTTTTCTAAATTCCTGGGTATAGCTTTGTACACTTTGCCCCTATAATTGGCGAAGAGTTTGCCAACTCATCATTTCTTACTACATATAAGCTAGTGGATAGAATTTCTTTTTAATGGCAGAAACAAATTCACTCCAGCTAGAAATAATTTTACCATGCTTCTTCAAATCAGCTTGTGTCTTGCCTTCCCACCACACTAGGGCAGTTCCTCCAAGGTGAAGGCTGGTCAGCTGAATCTTTCTCCTTTCTAAATCAATGTTCTGCACCCTGCAATCTACATCAATCTATCTAATCCAGTTATCTAGCTTTTCTGCATTTAATTCTCCATCATATATTGGCAAATCAAATTTTACATATAATTTTATCAAAGGGCTAGAAGGAGGTGTTGATGGAGGAGGCTCTTCCCTTTTCCCTTTGCCTTCTGAATGGCCATCTAGAAGAGGTTCCTCTATTCCTCTGTCTTGTTTCAAGGTTGAAGTACTTTCACCTCGACCTTTCTTAAATTCTCGATACATCTCTTCTACCATGGCTCTCATGGTCATGAAACTGTCCATGAACTGAGAGTTTGATTCCAAGGGAATTTCTTTTGCCATTTTCCTCCTAGGATAGACTCTTCCAATTTCTAGGTTAGCCTCAACCAGTTCTCCTTCTTCTAATTTGAGCTTTGACCTAGTTAGCATTCAACAATCCAGCACAAGCTTGTCTAACCTTAGCAAACCTAAAGCTTTGATACAACTTGATCTAATAATGAGATCTTAGACAATTATTAAGGTATTACAGACTCATGTGCATGGATTTTCCTATGTTACTTTGTGCAATGGATTGATAAGATTGCAAAATACATAGACAATGACAAACACACATAAAAACAGCAAGTTTAATAAGGAGTTCACCCAACACTCCTAGGCTACGTCTCCTGGTCCGGCCTTCAGTGGTGACCTCTCTATTATGTCTTCAGAAGCAGAGTTCTTACAAAAGCGAGCTCAATTTGAGTCTCACACAATAGATACAAAACAACAAGGCTTCACTTGGATCCCCCAAGTCTTTCTGAGTACATAGACTCTCCTCACTGACTCTTTGCCTTTGTTTTCTCTCTATCTCAGCACTGCTTGCTTCTGTCTTTGTCATTCTATGGCTTTAAAGCCAATCGGTGTTGTCTGTTCGTTTTTCATTCTCGGATTTCTGGCTTCCCGACCTCTGTCCACTTAGATCCCCCTCTGAGCGTTAGTAATCATTGCTAAACACTTTCAGGGATGGTGGCCGCCTGTTCTGTAATGGAATGGACCATCAAGCCTTTGAAATCCCCAAAGTTAGCATTCTCTATTTACACAGAGAAATACACTAAAAATTGTGAAAATTTTCCAATCTACCATTTATCGAATTTGAAACACTATAGATTCCACCTTATAACTCCTATCGGGTCCGTGTTTATATCACTTATCACATCTCCACCATTGATCTGGAAGATATAGATCCAATGGCTGTGCTTCATTTCGGGCAGCCCATGTGTGCAGGATTTAACCACCTGAAAACAGTGGTTTTCTCTCTCCAGGGCCTAGACACATGGCAACCAATGTATGGGCTCGGGCAGAGCCCAGCCAAAAATTCTTTCCACCTTCAGTCCTCCCAAAATCCCGCTTGTTTCCTTTGTATTAAAAAATACATTAAACACTGAAAAACCCCATAAAATGGCTTTAGATGGACTTGAAATATTATATATATGTATCCATAAACCCTTTCAGGTCTGGTTTCATCACATCGGTGCATTTTATTTTGTTTTTCGTTTATTTAACAAAAATGTGATTTACAAAGGAAAACCCTATTTTCCGAATCTCAAAATATATATAATACCATCTATATTTCCATCAGGTACAACTATCGCGAATCATATTTATATCGGCCCCGCTCCGTTGTAATGTTCCGATGCGATGTTGTGATGCGATTGATTGCAATCACATATCGCACATACCCCTGGGCCGTTTGTGAGCACTCCTCTGTAATCGCTGATTGTGATATCGCGATTCAACTTGGGTCATCGACCTGCGCGCTTGATCGATGATCCTTATTGACCCCGCTGATCGCTATCACAATAAGTCTCCCATAGCCTCCACCGATTGTGATATACCGATCGGATCTGGACCATTGGTCAGCAAAATCTAACGGCTCTCATGCAAAGTTGTTTTAAGCCTCCGATGGGCCTTATTTCCTTGTTTTCTCCATGTTTTTGCCTTCCGATAGTGTTATCTACTATTTCTAAGAGTTCCTCTTTTGCAATAGTTTTGAATGTTTAGAAGACTTTGAAAACTTAGAGGGTTTTCTAGGATCCATTTGGATCAATACTCAAAGGGAGTCTAGCTTTAGAGGGAGAAATCCTATGGAAGTGTTAAGGTCTTCAGGTTTGGATGAGAAGAGGGAGAGGCACTACTGAGATTGGAGGGTTCATTGTACATAGTATGTTACAGTGATGGATACCATATGGGATAGTGTCACCGGCGATGATTTTGATGGAGACTTCCTATTGTTGGAATCACCTCCCTCGCTAAGAGGGAGTGTTGAGATTCATTTCTTGGGAGGTACTCCAAACCTTAGGCTAGTGATTTTTGGAGGAATTGGCACACAAAAATCTCATGTGGACTTATAACCCAAGCTTGTGGGCTTTGCACCCAAGCTTGTGGGTGTGAAACCACCGAGAAGAACCATCGTTTGACACATGGAGATGAAGAGAAGCTCTAGAGGAGCTAGAGGAAACTTCAAGCACTTAAAAATGATGTGTCAAAATGGAGAAATGATTTTTTGAAGATTAGCGTGGGTGAAGAGACCTACTAGATCAAGTTAGCCTAGTATGGAGGTGCCCTTTTAGGGTGGTTCATTGCCACCCAAGAGAAGGATATAAATTTAAGATTTCATTGAGGCATTTGAACATCATCCAAGTGCATCAAACATCAAATATGTACCTTTGAATTGGAGTAAATCTGAGGCAGACTAGAGAAGGAGCAAGGAGGACATTTAATGAAGGATCTTTCACTGTTTTCTTTGTGGATTCCTTCAAAGACAAATTCGTGGGTGTTTGAGGTTTGTGGAAAATAGCAAGGAAGCCTAGAGGACGTGTTCTTGGATAGGTTTTGAAGTGGACCTTTTGTAGGATCTAGGTTATGGATCTAAGGAGAGGTAAGGGTGAACTCTATGATATTTTATGTGGGTTAGTCTCTATTCATAGGCCACAAGTACCTGCTCTACAACCATGTCATTAGAGAAATTTTGAGGTCTAAAATGGGCCTCCTAAGGAATATTATAAAATAATGGTGGAAATAATAAAATAATATTAGATTACATCATCAAATTTTAGAGGAAAAAAAAGTACATTTTCAACTCATATTTTCAACTTATCTCCTTACGATTTTACTTAAATTTCAAGTGGGAGAAATAATTGGATATGGAATTTAATTCCTCATCCAAGGATTACCCATGTTGCATACTTTCGATGGACACTACTACACAAAAAATGAGAAATACATGAAAAAACACGATTGCAATCACATTTTTCATGTATTTCTCATTTTTCGTGTAGTCAGGTCCATCGACAATATGCAACATGGGTACTCCTTGGATGAGGAATTAAATTCTACATCCAATGAGTGCCCATTCTCAAAACTTGAGTAAAATCATAGGGATATAAGTTGAAAATAAGAGTTGAAAAATTAGTTTTTTTATTTTTTATTTTTTTAACTTTTTATCTGTTTACTCCAAAAATGGTGAATCACCCCCCATGGTTGGCAGCATCATCTTGAATCCTATTTGTTATTATAAAGTTTATTTTGGTTCTACATTTTTGTTTTGAGGCCCATTTTAGACCTCAAAATTTCTCTAATGGGAGGGACTATTTGAGTGCACTGAGAGGGTTAGGAAGGCTCCTCTTCACTAGCCACAGTCACTCCAAGGAGAAACACAATGAATAGAGGTGTTTTCCCTTGGTTAGAAATTGGTCCTCTTTGTTGTAGCAAGTAGATTATGTTATGTCCCTATAATATTATTGTTGTCCCTTATTGTTATTGCTAGTGCAACCCCATGTATCCCCATATTGTTGTTATTGTGCCCCATAGAAGCCCACTATTGTTATTATTGTGCCCTTACATTAATATTGTTATGTAGGCTTTGATTATATTGTGACCCCTTTGACTCCTATATATAGAAAGGAGGTCTTGTCATTTGTATCATCCAAGAACTTTTCATTTATGTAATGTAAATGAGGTTTCCCCCTCAAAGAGGATAATTTTTAAGTCATTGATCTATCTATTTTGTGAGCTAGTTGAATAACATTTGGTATTAGAGCATTGGATTCTAGAGTTTCACTACTTCAAACATGACATATTGGTATTTTAGCTATAACGTTTGTTCTACAAGGATTCAGACATTGAAATTTCAACCACATAGAGAGGAAATCTTGATGAACTTCTTGTACGAATTTCAATTCTTAGTTCTCTATTTTTTCGAATATATGGTCTGAGGAAGTTAGGGTTTTTGCAAGCTCCATAATTCTATCTCAAACAAGTGACCTAGGGACAATCATCATGAACTTCCCTCTGAGCATCAGATTTGAATTTTGTAATGACTGAAATTGAATAGACTCTAGTTTCTTGTGTGTTGTTTTCAAGGCCGAAGGTAGAAACATTGACACATGGCACTTCATACAATTTCTTTCTACTGAACTAGTATATAATCAGGTCATTGTGGGAGATCGGAAATAACTCTTTCTTGAAGAATCCAATCTCATTCTGACTTTTAGGGTTGGAAAGAAGACTCATAGATCTACCATAGGAAAAAATTTTAGATCTTGGATATCTAAAACTATCGAGATACAACAACTTCAATATTGAGCTCCTAAAAAGTAAGAAAAAGGTGTCTATTTTTTAAATTTTGCATAACTTTTGTTTGAAAAAATAGTTTGAAGTGATTCAAAGGGCATAGTGAAGCATATATATCATTGTTTGATTTCAAAACTCCTCAAAACAAAAAAATGGACACACCTAGTAAGAAACTAGATATATCTTCTATCACGCATGAAGAAGAGAGGAAGAAACACAGTTTGATATATTAAAATTGCAAGATCAAGTGCAACAAATTTCACTCTCATAAAGAGTAACCAAAAATTAATGGGAAGCTAAGATGGACGGTTTGAAATCCGACATGGAAGAAATGATGAATGTGAATATGGAAGGTTTGAAGGATGGTTTAAAAATAGATTTGAAAAGGGACCTCGAAGGTTTGAAGGATGGTTTAAAAATAGATTTGAAAAGGGACCTCGAAGGTTTGAAGGAAGGTTTTACAAAATTGCTACAAGAAATGATTCCTAGTGGTGACAAGGTACTCCACGAAAATCACGATGAGGATAAAAGTAATACAAATTATGATTTTATAGACTCACATAATGGGCTGAATATTAACCACATTCTAAAGATCAATATGAAGAAGTTTGATGGAAATGATCTGGTGACATGGATATTAGAGATGGAGCAATTCTTTGATCTACATGATGTGTCAAACACACAAAAGTTATGCATTGCATATTTATATTTAGAACAAAATCAGTTTGTATGGTATTGATGGCTTTGTTTTTGTAAACCACTTGTCACTTGGTCAATTTTTACAGAGGAAATGATAGCACATTATGAGGACACAAAGAGAAACACCTTCTTTAGCCAATTGATAAATCTCAAACAAAAGGGCTCAATGGAGGAGCACATTGAGGACTTCCAAAATTGAATATAAGGGTAAATGATATTCCATAGGAGCATAGGATTGAGGTATTCATAGGGACTTTAAAGGATAACATCCAACATGAGGTTCACCTTTGGGAACCTAATTCATTAGAGAAGGCATTTAGGGTGGCAAGAAAAGTTGAAAGCAAAATTATGGAAACAAGGAAATCTACCACTCACAACTACAAATATGTAAGTGTTGTTGCTTCTAGCCTTCCACAACCTACAATGTTGACACCACAGCAATTGGAAGAAAAAGGAGAAAAAGGGATTTTCTATAGTTTTGATAGCAAATACACTAAATTTCATAAGTGTGCTAAGAAGAAATTATTTTACGTATATTATGAAGAGAAGGAAGAAAAGGAATAAGAAACATCAAAAGAAGAGGATATACACCAGGAACCAACCCTAGAGAAAGAAGAAATGAATCCAACCATATCTTGTAATGCATTGGAAGGAGTTACCACTCCTCAAACTCTCAAGATAGAAGGGCATATCAATAAGAAAAAGGTAATAGTGTTGATTGATTTGGGTAGTACCCATAATTTTATTCATTGTAATATAGTCAAGGAATTGAATTGCTTCCTATATCTAGCACTAGAGTGCCAAGTGGTGGTTGCAAATGGAGGAACTATAAATTGCTATGGAAAGTGTCATAATATCAAGCTTACCATGGGGTAATATGTATTGAATATTCCAATGCTTTCCATTCTAATGGGTGGTGTTGATGTTGTACTAGGAATCCAATGGTTATAATCTTTGGGTACAATAGCTTTTAATTTTCAAGAACTTTTCTTGAATTTTTTGGGAAGGAAAGGAATTTGAATTAAGGGGTATCATAGGGAAACCAGGAAATATTATCATCTCTAATGGCATGACAAAGATTCTAAACAAAGTAAAACGGGGCGTAATTTAAAAATTATTCTCACTAGAGGTTCAAACATCGAAATCATTTATTTCTCCAGATCTCCAAAAAGTTTTGGAAAATCATTCCAATCTATTTTAGACTCCCAAAGGCCTCCCACCTATTCATGATCATGATCATGCAATTAATTTGACTCTAGAAGGTGTTCCTCCAAACATCAGCACTTACAGATATTCCTATGCCCAAATGAGTGAAATTGAACATATGGTTGCAGAAATGCCAAAGGGCAATATAATTCAGCCTAGTAAAAGTTCTCTCTCTACTCCAGTAGTATTGGTGCACAAGAAGGATGGATCCTAGCACATGTGCTCATATTATAGGGAGATCAACAAGCTCACTATTTAGGATAAATCTCCCATTCCTATCATTGATAAATTGTTGGATGAATTGCATGGAGCAATTTACTTCACCAACTTCGATCTCCATTTAGGATATCATCAATTTAGAATGGGGACTGAATGCATTCCTAAAACATCATTTAGAACTCGTGAGGGTCATTATGATTTTTTGGTCATGCCTTTTGGCCTTACCAATGCACCTTCCACATTTCAAGGTTTGATGAATTCCATTTTCAAACCCTTCTTTAGAAATTTTGTGCTAGTATTTTTTGATGATATACTAATCTACAACAAGTCTTGGAATGATCATGTTCAACATGTTGACAGAGTGCTCAAACTATTAGAGGAGAAACAATTATATGTAAAAACTTCCAAATGTTTCTTTGGAGTACTGGAGGTGGAATATATGGGTCATATTGTATCTCAACAGGGTGTTAAGGTAGACCCTAACAAAAATAAATCCATTAAGGAATGGAAAATCCCCACAACCATAAAGAATCTTCGAGGATTTCTCGGGTTAAAAGGGTATTATTGCGAGCTTGTTAAGAATTATGGGAGAATAGAAACACATCTAAAAAAATTACTGAAGAAAGATGCATTTTCTTGGACTCCAGAAGCAAGTAAGGCGTTTGAACATCTTAAAGAGACAATGTACCAAGCACTGGTCTTAGCTACACCAAACTTCACAAAAACCTTTTTTGTGGAATGTGATGCCTCAGGAAATGGAATTGGTGTTGTTTTAAAACAAGAAGGAAGACCCATTGCTTTTGAAAGTCATCCAATCAAAGGAAAGTATTTACACAAACCTATTTATGAGAAGGAAATGTTGGCAATACTACATGCACTAAAGAAATGGTGACCTTACCTAATGGGAATACACTTCAAGGTAAAAATAGATCATGATAGTCTTAAATACTCAGTTGGAACAAAGATTATCTTTAGAAGAGAAGTAAAAATGGGTCACAAAGATGATGGGTTATGACTTTGAAATCATCTACAAACAAGGGAAGCAAATGTTGTTGCAGATGCACTCTTAAGAAAGGATGAGGATGTGGAAGCATTTTTTCGTGTCATTTCTATTATTTAACCAGATTGGATAACTGAAGTAAGGGATGAATGGAAGAATGACAAAGAAGTGTGGACACTCATTCAAAAGTTCCAAAATGTTCCCATTACATATGATACATTTAGTTGGAAAAATGATTCATTATGGTACAAATATCGCTTATATATTTGTAAGAATTCCCAACTCATATAAAAAATTATTTTGAAATTGCACACCTCTCTCTTAGGAGGGCACTCGGGATTTTTAAAAACTTACCACAGGGTAAAGAAGGAATTTTTTTGGGATGGCCTTAAATTTGATATTCAAAAGTTTGTGGCAAAATGTTTGGTTTTCCAACAAAATAAATTTGAGAAAATTAAGACCCTAGATCTGTTACAACCTTTAGCCATTCCAAGTCAACTTTGGTAGGAGATCTCAATAGATTTTATCACAATTTTACCCAAGTTTGAAGGAAAGAGTGTCATCATGGTGGTAGTTGATAGACTTGCAAAGTATGCACACTTGTGTGCATTATCTCATCCATTTAAAGCCAGTACAATTGCTATTTCATTTATGGAAACAATTTAAAAGCTACATGGAAACCCAAAGATTATTGTAGGCAACAAAGATACCATTTTCACTGGAAATTTTCGAATGGAATTATTTTCTTGTCTGGGTACTCAATTAGCTCATATAGCATCTTATCATCCTCAATCTGATGGGAAGAATGAGATAGTGAAAAAATGTTTGGAAGGAGGTCTTCATTTCTTTGTGACAAATAAACACAATGGGTTAATTGGTTGCCTCTGACTGAATGGTGATATAACACTTCCTTCCATACTGCAGCAAAAATGACCCCATTTATGGCACTTTATTGATATCATCCACAGTCCATCACATCATGTTTAAGACAAATTATAAGGCTCAAGCAGCGGAAGATCACATCGAGTCTTAACAACAAGTTCTCCAACTCTTAAATGATAACCTCACTTTGGCACAAAATCTATTAAAACAAAAAGAATATCAGCATCATAACAAAAGAAGTTTTGATGTAGGTGACTAGGTATTTTTATGGCTACAACCATATAAACAAATGTCCCTCAAGCAAGCTAAGAAGGATAATAAATTATCACCAAAGTATTATTGTCCATACAAGTTGTTGCAAAATATTAGTGCTATGGCATACAAATTGGAGCTTCCTGCATCTTCCTAAGCGCACCCAATTTTCCATGTTTCATGCTTAAATAAGGTTATAGGTGACAAGGTCCCAGTTCAAACACTATTTCCAGAACTTGACGATGAAGAAAAAATCATATTGGAACCTGAAGCAGTCACGGAAGCAAGAACCCAATAGCTATGAAATCTGTCAATTTCTAAGTATATCATCAAGTGGAAGAACTTACCCACTGAAGGTTCCACATAGGAGGATGATAATTTTATACAAAAGCACCCAGTACTACTCAAGAATTGAGGAAATAACTTTTTTGAAGGAGAGGGGAATGCTAAGTTCCTATAATAATAGTGTAGCCCCTTATTATTAACGCTAGTGTATCCCCCTTATTGTTATTGTTGTGCCCATTATTATTGTGCCCCATAGAAACCCACTATTGTTATTGTTGTGTCCTTACATTATTATTGTTATGTACGCTCTGATTATATTGTGACCCCTCAGACTCATATATATAGAAAGGAGTTCTTGTCAATTGTATCATCTAATAATTGTTCATTTATGGAATGTAAAGGAGGCTTTCCCCTTCGAGAGGAGAATTTTTAAGTCATTGATCTATCTTTTTTGTGAGTTGGTTGCATAACATATTATTATAGAGTGCCTTGTGAAGTATTCTGAGGCCTATAACAACATTAGTAAAGGGCTTGAAGGGTAGTAAAGGGTGACAAGTGTTTGGACAAGGGAACATAGTGATTGAAGTAGTGTTTTAGGTTTTGTAGCACCATTAATTTAGCTCTAACCAAAACTCAAGGATGCATAGATATTGAGACAAGAGGACAACAATAGGGGTTGCAGATGATATCTTATTAATGGTTAATTTCTAGGTGGTATATATTCTAGGTTGAATATTTTGACTGTACTTGGATTGGATTCTTGTGGATTGTTGGAGGGTAGTGTGAGAGTGGACCAAGTTGGCCCTAAATGCAGTGAGCTAAGAAGGACTTTAGTTCTTATAGAAGTGGGAGAGTTGGAGTAGCCTAAAGAACAAATTTTAGAGCGTTATAGAGGCTTGCTTCAAGCCCTAAGGAACAAGTCTCTTGAAGGACTAAGGGATTGTTATAATTGGTAGTAGAAGAGCTCAAAGGTATGATCATTTAAGAGAATTTTGTACCCCTAAACTTTCCTTGCGTAGAAGGACATCTACAACAGAAGTTGGGAAGTCCTCCATGCTTTAAGTTAATTGTTGGATAAGGACATTCAAGAGTGATAGTGAGAATCCCTCTCACCCTAAGTGTGTCTTCATCAGGTAGCACAGGAAGGCTTTAGTGGTAAGATAGTCCCAAAAGATCTAATGAGCAGCAATCGGTAGTTGATAGTTGTTCACAAATAAAGTTGTGAACAACTCGACAGGAGTATCGATGTATTAATGCATTGAAGGACTAATGGTTAACAAGAGAGTAGGTGGATCTAAGTTCAATGACCTAATGGAGTTGGTTCATTGATAGAGGTAAAGTTGTGTTTTTGTATATTAAGAGCCGAAGGGCATGGAAGGTGTGTTTAGGGTACGATCGAGGGGAGTTGAGAGAGCATGCTACATCAACCATATGGTCATTGTATCTTGTTTAGGGTAGATTGTTTGTCAAAGTGACCAACACCAAACCTAGTTGTATATCTTTATATCAATGAATTTATGAGGTCATTGTGTAGGGCTCTAGACTGTTGTATTATCATTTTGTCGACATAACAAATTTGGGTTGTAAAAACTTGTAAAATTTTTCCATATTTGTGCACGTGTTGATTTAATGGTTTATATTGTTCCATTGTGAAAAGTAGTGTGTTGTGATATATGGTTTGGTAGCATTAGTTATTGTAAGATTCTATCCTAGACATCAATATCGTGGAAAAACAAAAAAGGGTTGGGAACATTGAATATAATTGTTTATTAGCCACTCCTACCTAAGGAGGTAACACTATTACATGCTTAAAGCGCTAAATTTGAAAGGGAACCCCATTATCAAGCATAATTTGTGCCCTTGATTGAAAATATTAGTTTAGCTAGATGCACTAATGAATTATTATACCTGATGGTGAGGAAGTGCATTGGATCTTATATGTAATTGGTAGGTGGTTTCATCATGGCTAGGAAACTTAACTAAGGCCCAAGCCCACGAGAGGATCATATTGACATTTATAGGGGATGCATTGAGAGCCATGGGACTCCATCATGTGTTCGAACATCATTTCATGCCATGGGCACCCTCAACACCTTCAGCGGTTTATTCATTGCCCCACATTATTCACAAGATGATGCACTTGGACCAACATGACCTAACCGACTTATCGTGGTCAAGGCAGCTGATCCAAGGCCCAGAGGAGGTTTGTAGCACGCATGTGACAAGGGAGGGAATGCACCATCATTATGGCCCTAATTTGTAGCATTGTACATGATTTTCTTTCATTTGGAGACCTATGAGACCAGCATATGTGCCCCAAACCCACTTTGGGGCCGCACATGATGACTTACATGGAAAATTAGGGGCTATCCCCTAATTAATATTTATTGGAGCCCTATAACTCATAATGGAACTTAGGGGACTCAATGTGGCCATCCAAAGACCCTCCTTCATCATGACATTATCAATTATTTTTACCTGTGCATGGATTTTTCATAACTTCTAATAGTTAATTGGTCGACTTGTGAACAAGACTTGCTCTTAGCACATTATTTTATAATATTGGGGGCTCATTAGGGTAATTAGATTTAGAGAGAGTCATATAAATAGAAATGTGTCCCATTTGTGAGAACTCATCATCATCACTTGGATTATTCTCTTCTGAAATAACTCACACTTTTTCTTTGGTGATTGTTGGAGTTTCTTGGATGGATTTTGACATTTGGAGTTGAAATTTTCTATCTTCTTTGGAGTTATCTCATGATATGTGGATGGAAATATCATCTTGTCATCTTATGATTGTTTCTTGTTGAATGTTTTCTTGGAAATATGTCTAATGTATGGAATTGTTGCAACTAGGTTAATGTTGTTGTGCCCTAATTTTTGAAAAACATTTTTGGAAAGCTTCTTGGTTGGCAATTGCATATGTTACTCATTGTATGGAAAATGATGAATGTTCCTAGTGGATGAAAATTTGTCTTTCTTCCATAGAACTCCATAAATCTTGAGTGGGTAAAATTTAAGGTTGGTTGCTATATAAATATTCTTTGGAGTTATCTCATGATAGGTTGATGGAAATATCATACTGCCATATTGTAAATGATGGATGTTCCTAGTGGATGAAATTTTGTCTTTCTTCCATAAAACTCCATAAATCTTGAGTGGGTAAATTTTAACGGTTGGTTGCTAGGGAATTAATTTTAGCCTCCTTAAGGACAATTTTGGATAATTTTAAATGATCTAACACTCTATAGCCCAAGGACTAGGCACTAGTCCAATAAGTTTAGTGATCAACTCTTCTCTTCTCCATATATCCTCCTAAATTTTAGTCCCTTAAAGGTATGGAAGAAACCTAGGGCTTGCAACAAAATTTTAGGGAGGTGATTTGTTGGAAATTCAAGGGTCCACACATAAAGCTTAGGGTCTAGGCTACCTATGCTCTAATTTTGGTAGGCATCCACCCAAGTTTCATCCATAAAATCTCTTGCCCTAGGTGCCACTCCAAGAGGGAGAACCTTGGTCTTTCTCTCTCACCTTGGGAACTTCTTTAAGGGTTGTGTGAGCTTATTATTCATTAGAATAAATCATAAGAACCCTTTTTTGCTCCCTCTCTATTACCTAGAGATTACTTTAGAATTATTATTCCCATGATTATACATAAAACCCTAGGTCTAGAGCAAGCTTTTCTTAGGCCTTTCAAACATAGTGAAGATAATTTTGTAAGTGTTAAATCATCACATAGAGCAACTTTGAGAGGTCTTACCTCATATCCTATATTCTTGACTGTAGGAATATATATTACCGATGCATAACTCAAACCCTAGGTCTTGATATTCTTGCCCTAAATTCTTTCTTGGAGAGCATGTTAGCTTCTTTGAAGCATTGAGCCTTTATTTTGTATATCCTTGAATGGGATTTGTGAAATCACTTCATACCTAGTTATTGACATATCCAATTCAAGTGATTTCCTTCCTACCAGGACTCCTCCCATAAGTGAAAATCCGTAAAGAGCAGGGGACATTGACTAAGGTGATAGTGGGTCAATGTCATATTGGTGTTACTTATTCTAGTAGTTGCCCCTTAGGTTTCCATTCCTTAGGGTGCTACTAGATTATGTGCTAACATTTTTTGTGTCATTATCAGGGAGAAAGTAGTTCTACCTCCTTGGTCAAACATTTGAAGACGTGACTCCCAAAATGAAGATATATATCCTCTTCTGGAGACTCCATTGTAAGAGCTAAGCCCTTATTCTTCATTGAGCTTCAAAGTCAAATGGTTGTAGGGTGAAACAAGCATTCCTTAAGGAATTTTTCATTCATCCTAGTGATTCCCATGTCATTAGAATATAGATACGAACAACATATTGATCAAACATTTTACCACAATAGATATACCATGGATCCCACAATATCCAAGTTTTGAACACACGAGGGATATGCCACCATTCGATGGGGATCCACTTTCAGTAGCCAGTTATATTATAAATTTCATAAGGTATATTTCAAGACACAATATAAATCAACTTCATGACAAGATGGAATTTTTTTTCCTATCTATTTCTCCATATATTGATTGTCTTCAGTCATGCATTCCTAGAATCATTTCCTTGTTCTCTATGTTGGTTTCATGTTTATTCTTTCATAAAGGACAAACTTTTGAAACTGTTGAAGAAGCATGTCAAATATTGGATATATAATTTGAGGAAGACTTCCTTGAAAATAAGGAGGACCATGACGAACAAGACGATCCCTTTCTAGATCATCAAGATGATTTCATTAATGGATACCTCAAGGACTATGCTAAAGAAGAGTATTATGAACTATAAATCGTTTCTTCCCATGATGATGATGTGGTTCTAGATCCTAAAAGCCTACAAGTGCTACAAGGAAGGATGGATGAATATAGGAAATATTGCAGGAAATTAATAGAAGAATGTGAGGACAAGGATCTCTTATTTCATTTATGTGAACAAGGAGGAAAGCTCTATGGTATGTGATGTGAATACGAAGAAAATCCTACATACATCCTTCTCCTAGAACTTTATTACTAGAACTATGTAGTAAGCACTTTATATGATGTTGTATAAAACATCATAGTTCACAACAAAACAATTAATGAAGTGACCCAATTCATGGAGAAACGTTGGATCTAGGTAATGCAAAGAAGGAGTACAATGATTCTGATGAAGCCACAAATGCAGAGGATCATGACAATCAATATTATGAGGAATATATGGATGAATTTTGGTTTGTAGGTTGGGGATTTGAACATGTTTATTAAGAAAAAGAGAAAGTGTTCCCCTTTTGGAAAATAATGTGGATCAATATGAGGCATCTCTGGAGACATTGAATTATGAAGCCCATTCTAATGAATGGAAAGGTTTCATCTTTATGTTTCAAAATAATGCCAATCCTACAAAAAAATATGATGCCATTGTTGAAGAAGAGTTCAATAGCCCTAGTTTCGAGAGAATTGAAGAATATCCTTCTCCCCATAATGTCATTGAAAAAGGGTTTTTCTTCATGTTCAAACAACATAGCCCTCAATATGTCATTAATGATGATAGCCAAGAAATGGATGCATGCCTTGAGGCTAATTTCCCTAGTTTGAAGGATGAGTTAGTTCCTCTACTCAAAGGAGGGGAATTGAATTTTGTCCAAAGATATGATGTAGCTGCTAATGGGAAAGATAATAATAGGAATATGGGCCCTTTTTAGTATGATTCTAGCATACCTTGTCGTTGAGACTCTTTCCCCCCACCCTTTTCAACATAAGACTTGGGACATCAAGAAGGGCTTCATATCCAAGGAATATTTTAAGATAAGATTCTTGAGTTTGATTAAATTGAATTTTCCATATTTAGGGTTAAGGAAATGACCCGATGGGTTTGGCCTGATTCGTGTTTTTCCCCTTTTCCCATTGCCCCTTTGCATAATTCATGGTAATCATATTTTCCCGCCTCCCACCCTTGTGACCTAGCATATGAGTGTCATGAATATCATGTTTTTCTTCAAATGTATATCATAATTGATCATAAGGGTAGAAAACATGATCTTGATTTAATTATATTTTGGTTACATTGGCTATATGACTATACTTAGCATTTTCATAGTGTAGCATGTGTGTTAGAGTAGGATGCATTGCATATTGATTTTACATAGTTAATATCACCATACAGCATTCTCATGCTTGAATAGATGCATTTATATTATATTTGCATCATATAATAGATTATATTTCTTGTATTGTTTTATTATTTGATGAAAACATGGGTGATAAAAGTACGCCCAAGGCAATGCTTCCAACATTGTATGTGATGTGCAAGATATAGGTCAGTGGTCCCAGAGGATTTTTGGTGTTCTCATGAACCCTCGTTCAAGTACATGGTTAATGCACTCTACAGTGAGTTCATGTCCCAGTTGGATCCAAATGTTACCCACCAAAAGTGGGTGAACCCATAAGAGGATTTTTTCTCCTAGATTTGTCTTCAGTCGGCAGCAACAACCCTTGACAACCACCAGTGTAGATGACATATTGAGCCATTTGATCTCCACTGCCTGAGCTATTCATATGTCCCCCACTCATATATCGAGACCATATGTTTTAAGGTGGCACATCTAATCCTAAAGCTATGTTTTTCACTATGCAATCGAGTGCTTATGCTTATTTTTCCTTGGGCACATTTGGCATGTATTATTGGGTGACTTGGAAGGAGGAAGGGTTTTGACTGTAGTTTTGTTTTTTTCACCTTAAATTGAGGGTTAATCCTCAATCCTAGTTCTATGGGAACTCCCCTATTGGATTATAGATTTAGGAAGTGAATTACTTAGGAAACAATTATTTTGGTGGCATAGTCTCATTTTCCCATTTCACATTTTTCACTCCCTTTCGCACATTACAAGACCTAATTCTTAATATTCCCTCTCTAGGTCAACAAGGCATTGGTACACCCCCTCCCCTTGTCCGCATGTTTGTTTCATGCTTGGAAATGTTGGCTCAAAGGTTGATGCAGCTGAAGAAAAGAGTTAAAATCATATCATGGCCACAAGAAAGAAACAAAAGAAAATATTATCATAAAATGAAAAAGATGGACTAGATATTATATTAGCACATGGGAAAAAACCAAACATGATCTCTACCCCTAGATTATGGCCATCACCCTGGTACCTATGTCCCCACAAGCATCCCCATATCATTAAGGATCACATGCACATCCCAACCCTTCATGGGAGATGAACAACCCCACCTTCAGGGGGTGATAAATGCTTATATCATACACAACATGCTCTCATCTCCTGGAGCCCCGAGCACTAATACAAAGAAAAATTAAAATGAATAAGGGTGGAAAAACAAAGGTTAGCGTAACTCATTTATTCATGATTTCTCCCTCCTACATCTATATACATAAATATTTATACATCCCTCATCATTACCAACAGTGAACCCATGGCATTTTTCTTTGACACCCCCCATGTACCCATCCATATCATCATTATTCACATGACCCCTATCAATTGAAGGATGACCCTTAGACCTATCTTCCCCCTTGGGGGTTGGGAACACATAATAGTGTTGTTTATCAACCACTCCTACCTACAGAGGTGACATTATTACATGCTTAAAGCCCCAAATTTAAAAGGGAAACCCATTATGAAGTCTTATTTTTACCCTTGATTAATAAGCTTGGTTCACTTAGATGCACTAATGAATTATTGTACCTGATGGTGATGAATAACATTGGATTTTATATGTAATTGGAAGGTGGTTTCATCATAAGCTAGGTAAATTAATTAGGGCCCAAGCCCACCAAAGGATCATATTGGTATTTATAGGGGATGTGTTGAGATCCATGGGACTCCATAATGTGTTTAAGAATCATTTCATTCCATGGAAACCCTCAACACCTTCATTAGTGTATTCATTGCACCAATTATTCACGATATGGTGCACTTAGACTACCATGATCCAGTCAGCTTAGCATGATTGGGGTAGTTGATCCAAGGCGTAGAGGAGGTTTGCCTCACAGTTGATACATGGGAGGGCATGCACCATCATCAAAGCTCTCATTTGGAGCATTATACAGGCTTTTATTTCATTTGGATACCCATGAGACTAGCAGATGTGCCCCAAACCCACTTTGGGGCCCCACATGATGACTTACATGGAAAATTAGGGGCCATCTCCTAATTCATCTTTATTGGATCACTCTCTCTCATAATGGCACATAGAGAACTAGACGTGTCCCTCCAATGACCTTTCTTCATCATGATGTCATCAATTTGGCTTACTTATGGATGAATTTTTCATAACTTCTAATAGCTACTTGGTCATATTATGACCAAGACTTGTTTTTAACACAGTAGTTTATAACTTTTTCGGATCATTAGGATAATTTGATTTAGAGTGAGTCATATAAATAGAAATGAGTCTCATTTGTGATAACTCATCATCATCACTTGGATTCTTCTCTTGTAAAAGAATTCACACTTTTTCTTTGGTGACTATTGGATATTCTTTGATGCATTTTGACATTTTGAGCTGAAATTTTTTATCTTCTTTAGAGAGCTCTTGATATCTAGATGGATAAATCATATTGCCATCTTATAAGTGCTTATTGTTGAATTTTTTTTTGGAATTATGTCTAATACATGGAATTGTTGCAACTAGTATAATGTTATTGTGCCCTAATTGTTGAAAATCATTTTTGGAAAGATTCTTGGTTGGAAATTGAATATGTTACTCATTGTAAAGAAAATGGTGAATGTTCCTAATGGATAAAATTTTGGCCAATTTTAAATCATGTAAGACTCCATAACCTAAAGGACTAGGCACTAATCCAAGAAGTTTAGTGATCAAATCTTCTCTTATCCATATTTCTCCTCCAAAATTTAGGTCCCCTAAACATAGGGAAGAAATATAGGGTTGCATTGAAATTTTGGGGACGTTATTTGTTAGGAATACAAGGGTTAACACATCAAGCTTAGGCTCTAGGCTACCTATGCTCCAATTTTGGTGGGTATTTGCTCGAGTTTCATCCATAAAATCTCTTGCCCTAGGTACCACTCAGAGAGGGAAAAAATAGGTCTTTTTCTCTCACCTTGGGGACTTCTTTAAGGGTATTATGAGCTTAGTATTCATTGGAATAAATCATAGGAATCCCTTTCTCCTCAATTTCCTTGACCTGGCAAGTACCTTGGAAGTATTTCTTCCCACTATTATTCATAAAACCCTAGGTCTAGCGCAAGCCTTTCTTGGGTCTTTCAAAGAGAGAAAAGAGCATTTTGGAAGTGTTAAATCATAACATATAGCTCCTTTGAGAGGTATTACCTTATCTCCTAGAGACTTGACCTTAGGAATACATATTACCATTGCATATCTCAAACCCTAGGTCTTGATCTTCTCACCCCAAGGCCTTTCTTGAAGAGCATGTTAGATTCTTTGAAGCATTGATCCTTTATTGTGTCTCTCCTTGAATGGGATTTGTGAAATCACTTCATAACTAGTTATTGGCATATCCATTTCAAGTGATTTCCTTCCTACCAGGATTCCTCCCATTAGTGAAATTCTATAAAGAGGAGGTGACCTTGACTGAGATGACAGTGGGTCAATGTCACATTGATTTTACTTAGTCTAGTAGTTTTCGCTTGGGTTTCCCTTCCTTAGGTCCCTTCTAAACTGTATGGTAACAAGCCCAAGATGTAAGAAAAAGTGTCGAGGTTCATAAGATGATGCATGATTTTTTGTACCATCAAGCCTAGTAATATGAAACAAGGTCTATATCATCCCTTACATGTACTCACTCATACTTGGGAAAGAATTTCCATGGACTTTAAGGGAGGTTTACCAAAAACTATCGAGGCACATGACTACCTATATGTGGTAGTTGATAAGCTCAACAAGATGCATGTTTTGATGCCCTATAAGAAGACCATCAACAACTAAGAAGTAGCAAACTTGTTCTCTTGATAGGTCTGGGTGCACTTTGAAATATAAAGGAGCATTATTTCAAATAGGGACACATTATTTCTTAATGTATTTTGTACTACATTATGGGAGAATTTGGACATGAAGTTAAATAGGTCTAGAAAATTCCATCCACATATAGATGGAAAAACATAAGTAGTTAATGAGACTCTGGTGAAACTTGTTTTGGATATTTTCCACCTTCACCTTTGGATATTTCATATGCACAACAACGAGGAGTGAGGGAGGATCTTATAGGGCATGCCTTGAGGGCTGAACATTTTGTTGAGAAGATCAGTAATATCCATATATAGGTATAGGAGACACTATAGAGGTCACATGAAAAATATAAGGTTATGCATGATTAACACATAATAGAGAAGTTGTTCAAGATGGGAGACAAAGTATGGTTACAGTTGAATAAGGAGAGGCTACAAGGTCTTGGTAATAAAATGAAATCTTTGCAATATGGTCCCTTTGAGATACTAGAAAAGGTGGGACATAACACCTACAGACTTAGTCTACCCCCATACATGTGCATTTACTCAACGGTGAATGTAGAGAATTTGAAGCTCTATGAACCATCCATGTTAGATCAAGTAGAGGAATAAGGGCCTACATTTTGTAAAGGATTTATCACCAATTGTTTAGGTAGATTTGTAGAAGAGGTACATAACTGCAATACATGGGTCACATGACCTCTGGAAAATTGGGTTGAAAGAACAACTTCTAGGCAAGGCTAAATGCTACACCTAAGGGATGGTGGAGGAAAATTGTCCTCGCCTCATTTAGTAGAAGCTTTTAGGGACAAAAAACCTATGAAAATGTGGAGGTGTGATCTAGATTATATAATTATATTATTTTTCATCCATCATGATTCTTTCAAAGTGGAAAAAGTGGAGGAATCAACTCACAAACCCATTTTTACCCATGGGACCATGTTTGGCAAATTGGGGTCTCAAACTTTTTAGGAGCAGTTTGAGAAATTAAATGGATTTTTTGGGGGAGTAAGACATTTTTTTCTTAAGCATGACACCATTTTTTCCTATTATACACATGGATGCCTTCTCAAAATCACAAGAATTTCCTCAATGGGAGTTCGCATGCAAAAGTTATGCGCGTCAAAAGTTGACCTTCCTATTTTGATGACCATAATTTGAGGGGATGTAATGTCATCCTCCATTATTCATGGAAAAGTTGTTATCCACATGATCATAAAAATAATACTTTAGAAGAATCAATATTGTAACTCGAGTTAAGAGTTTAAGAAGTCAAACCTAACCATTAATAAGCTACCGGGTCGTGTTATAACCAAGCCACTAGGAGGAAAAGGGGTTCCATTCTTTCAAGTGTGTTTTTTTCTATAGATGGAAAGAGTAGTCAAGAGGGATGGGGAGAGAGAAGATAGAGAGTGTTTTTGCAATATAGTAGCCCATGGGCAATGAGTCTTACTTTGGTGTACTTGCATAATTTTCTATTCAGAGAAAGAGAGTAGAGAAACCACACCTTCCAATTGACTTTTCTCTCGAAAGGGTTTCCTAGGATATATATTGTGCCAATTGTGGTTTGTGATTTTTAATTTTGTTCTTATATATTTTATTCATAATTATAATTTTCATGCATATGAAATAAATAGTGATTTACAAATCCGGAAAATATAGACAAAAATAAACCCTCATAGTGTATATTTCAAAATTTTAAGTATACCTTTATCATATTCGTTATGACGAAATTTCTAGTGGAATATCGACTGTAGTTTAAGGATCATTAGGAATTAATGAGGAGGAAATGGGTACAAGGGATAACTGATGGGGGCTCAATCCAAGGGGTTAAGCCATTATTAAAAGGAGCCTAAATTCGAAAGTGAACATGTTTTTATCCTAATTCCTTAAAGTAACTTCCTTGAGTGTCACTTGTAAATTTTGGCATATGCACATAAAAGTGGATATTTCATTTTATTCCATCATTTCGTTCCATCATTCTCACTATGGGGAGTACTACACTTCCTATAGGGAGTGGGTGTGACCATATGATATTGTTACCCTATTAATCCTAGGTAGATATGGGTGTGCACTTCTTCTTAGATTTCCCTGGGTTGGAATGGAGAACTACAGGGATATGGTTCCCTCGTGTGCAGCTTGGAGGGTACCTAGAGAATCCTAAAGGGAATTGAAACTCTTAGATCCATAAGGCTTTGAGACTCCCTCTCCATTGTTGAGATTGCAACAAGATGATGGAGCTTAGTGAAAGGAGTCGCCTTCACTAAGTGGGCCCGCAGGCAAATTATGGCGCAAAGTCTATTTTTAGACATATGGATCATGTCTATGAGCTGCGGGATGCTGTTTATGGATGATTGGTCAAGTTGGAAAAAATAGATGGACTTCTATTTTAGACAACAGCGGTGACACTATCAAGTCTAATTATAGAGCAGTCAAATATTATTAGCTTATAATAATATTTAGACTATAAACTTTATCTTATTCTCTTGGAGCACTTCAGTTTGAGCTACAGATGTGGCACATGCAGCTGTCAGAAGGAAATATGCTTTCTTTGTGGGTCAGTTGAGTTGTTGCATGTATGACTTCAGTTAGAACTCAATCAGTTGAGTTTGGTGGAGTTGATTGTGGAGTTGATGGAGTTGTATTCAGTTTGACTTGGTTAAACTAGTTGTAATTAGTATAACTACAAATAGACTAATGATGAGTTGTATTAACTCAATGCAACTAAAGAATACATCAGTTAACTCAGTTGCATGTCAGTGCATGTTCAGTTCAGCAGGGACAGGTTTTAGAGGATCAGATTGCTATCAGTTGTGACTATAGTTGTGCATGAGGATTTGCACAATCAATGGGATTGAGTTATGCCAATGAGAATTGGCCAATACCAAGTGATTATAGCCTCTACTCACATGATTCCCAGTGTGAGTGATTCTTTTGAGGTAAATACGATTTTGGTTCAACCATTCTCATCCATTCTTGAGCAGGTATTGAGCAGTGGAGGCAAGCAAGCAATGGAATAGATTTGGAGATCAGATTTGAGTTGTATTGTGTGTAACAGGTGGAGATAGTGTTGGATACTTGTGAGAAGTATTGACTATTGTAACGTTACATGTTCTCAATCATTAATATAAAGATAGTGTGGGGTTTTCAGCTGTAAGCTTTCCCTGAGTTACATACTATGTTAATGTGTGCATGCTCTTGATGTTTTATTGTTATTGATGTTGCTATATTGATGATCAACGTAGAGGAGCTTATGTATTGTGTATGTATTCCGCAATAGTACATGATCAGGATAATATCCATTGAATATGTGTTTATTATTCAAAATTTCTACATGGTATCCGAGTTGTTGATCATCAGATCTACTATTCAGGAAGTGTTTACATTCTATTTCTTCAGGAAGAATCTGTAATCAAGCTAGGTAGCCTCTGGATTCATCCTTCCTTTGGAAGGTGAGATATCCGGTGAATGCCCATACAGTCAATCTCTGTACAAGAAATACCTTGTTCTCAGGAATTCTAGATCAGAAGCGGTTGAGTTGGAGCTGGTGGAATTCGAATTTGCAGCCGTGTGTTTTTGGTGTCAAAACTAAGATGTCTTTCGCAGGATTGCGATTGGAGTATGCCCTTGAGGGAAGTACAAACTATATTGCATGGAAGGACGGGATGGAGGTAGTATTGGATGATAACGGGCTGAAGGAGTTCATAGAGATGGATGTTCCAAAGCCTACTGATGCTACTCAAGCTGATGCTTGGCAAAAGAAGACCACAAAATGTCAAAGGATTCTGTTGGAGGGTGTGAAGGATCACATTGTGTCCAGCCTCCATGGAAAGGCTACTCCATATTTGATGTGGAAATCATTAACAGAATTATTCCAAAGCAAGAGCGATCAGAGGAAGCTGGCGCTCAAAGATAAACTCAGAAACATCAAATGCGAGAAGGGTGACAGTATTCCCAAGTATCTCACGAAGTTCACTCAGTGTCGAGATGAGCTGGGAAGTGTGGGGGTTACTGTTGATGATGAGGACTTGGTGGGCTTGGCTCTCCTTGGTCTTCCGAAGAGTTGGCATTCCTATCAGGACTCTGTCAATGGTCGGGAGAAGTTGCCAGGATGGGAAAGACTGTGGTCAGATCTTGTGCAGGAGGAGATCACTAGGGACGGATCTTCGTCAAAGGGAGTTGATGAAGAGAATTGTGCTTTGGCTGCTAAAGCAAAGAAAGGGAAGAGAAAGAAAGCTTCTCAGTCTGGTGCGAAAGGCAAGAAGCAGGATATGTCCAAGGTGAAGTGTTTTCACTGTCACCAGCACGGACACTATGCCACAAATTGTCCGCAGAAGAAGAAGAACAAGCAAGCTGCTGGATCTGCAGGGGGAGAGGCCTTAGCTTCTCAGTTTGAGCTTGATTTTTCATTGATCGCATGCTTGGTTTCAAGTGTGATGGGATCAGTGTGGTTCTTGGACAGTGGTGCGTCTTTTCACATGACGGGAGATAGAGATTTGTTCTCTTATCTGGAGGACAAAGATCTTGGAGTGCACATCGAGATGGCGATGATGGTAGATACAGTGCGACTGGTATCGGTACCATTTCCTTTGAGAGGGAGTCTGGTAAACCCTTTGTATTGAAGGAAGTCATGCATGTTCCAGGATTGAAGAAGAATCTCATCTCAGTGGCGATGTTAGAAGACAAGGGTATGATGTTGTTTTCAGCGAGGGAAAGGCCTTCCTGCGCAGCAAGACAACTGGTGAGACCCGGAAGATAGGGGTTCGAGTGAGGAACCTTTATCAGTTGCATGTAGATGGATGCGCAGCTATGGCAAGCAAGGCAGAAGGATTGGTGAGCCGGGATGATGGCGAGTTGTGGCACAGGAGATTGGGTCACCTTCACCATGGAGCCTTGAAGATACTGCAGCAGATCACTACAGGGCTTTCTAAAGGCACACTTGCGCAGTCAGATCAGTGCAAGCGGCGTACTTTGGGGAGGTTTGTGAAAGCCACCTTTAC